>PVKH010027677.1:0-12965 GCA_004027955.1 Chaetophractus vellerosus | reverse complement strand
TTGGGCACAGCTTCATAATTGTTTTTGGCAATTCCTATAACATCAGAAATATACATTTGGACACTGGACATTTGGACCAAAACACAGAGCCCAACAGAACTAATTTCAGCTTATGGATTGTTTGGCATCTCCTCTGCCTCCATCTGAGTAAATGTCTCTTCCCTCCTAGGAACATACAGAGCACATTCTTGTCCCTTGTTGGACTTCACCATGTGCAACTGCTAATTTACTTAGATGTTTTATCTCCCCTCCTTGGTTTTAAGCTATTCAGGAATAAGATCCTGGGGGCACCTTTCTTAGAACAGACAATGTGAATGGTAACCCTGGAATCACCTGCATCGCAGCATCCTAGGAAAGCACATGGGAGGGCACATATCCCAGCTCTACCAAGAGGGTGAACCAGGGCAAGTGACTTAATCTCTCTAGCCTTAGTTTTCTCATCTGTAAAAAGGAAGTCATAATACCTAACTCAAGGTGTAATATGTGATGATTAAATAAGCTTAACATAAGTAAACTACCTGGTACCTGGCAGATTTTCAATAAATATGGCCCCCTTACCCTACAATGTTCAGCCCAAGGCTTTACAGATACCCATTCAAAACACTGGATGAAGAAAGAGTGGGCCTTTGACTCTGATAGGGGTCTCCTCCCCACTTAGGCAGCATGGAAGCCGTGATCTGTATGTGATTTTATACAACCCTGGCTCAGAAAAGAAAGATGTAGCAGCTCACCCTGTATACCCAATCCGTGCCCTAAATTTAATACCCATACCACCTCACAGCTAGCATTTAGCTAAATCTGGTGTCCCCTTAAACATGACTATGCAGCAATCACCTTGAATTGAATAAGAATACCCAGTCTGTCACCTTTTTTGCTGAATTGCAAATCAGAGAGCTCACAATTGATGCTGCCTCAAAATTCTGAAGGCAAGGACAAATCACAGGGGGCCTTTATTTATTAAGTAAACTTGAAAGGTTAAAGGGTTCAGGATGGAAAAACTTACCAAATACAGCAAATGATTAATCTCAAGCCCCAAATCATGGAAAATATAGCTAGCACATGAAGCAGTTATATTCAAATTAGGTCTGTTCTTTTTTCTGTTTTTGCCCGATAAAGATATCCTCTCGAGGTTTACAGAGAGTTAAGCCATGGAAATATTAGCTGCATAATTGAGCCCTGAGCCAAGTGTTTTACCTGGATTAACTCATCTAATCCTCAATGCAATCCTGTAGGGTAAATGCTGTCATTATTCCCATTTTACAACTGAGGAAACTGAGGCACCAAGAGGATAAGTAGGTTGCCAAGGTCTTACAGCTAGTAAGTGGCAGGGACGGGATCAATGAGCCCAGGCAGTTTGTCCCCAGAACCTGCACACTTAGCCACTGTGCTTTACTGCCCCTCAAAACCCTGTGACTCTGAAATATCCATAAGATTAAACTGGGCTTGGAAGTATACTTTGTTGATAGCTTATATTTTATAGCCCTGGAAGACTTTCACAGTCATTATCTCATTTGGTACTCCTAGCAACCACATGAGACTGATACGGCAGGTTTTACCACCATTTTATGGGGGGTGGGGGCAAAGGGACCCTGAGGCTCAGGTTAAGGACTTGCTGATTCCTAGCCTGCTAAGTGACAAAGACAGGACTTCACAGTGGCAGGCAGGTAAGGGCAGAAAGATCAGCTGTAGCCATGTACTCAGCATGCTGGTAATTCAGAGTGCCTAAAGTGGGGCTGGCTGGGCAGCTCCTCCCAGGCCACCACTCCCAGGTGCAAATGTGGAAAGTAAGGGAGTTCCTAAATGGCAGCTGCATAGCTGTTGAGTGGGAAAAACTAGGCTGTCTGGGACAAGTCTTTCTCTTTTGAGGGTTCAAAGACATCCCCCGCCCTCCAAAGAGCAACCTTTCCTGCTCCCCCAAATATTGGACTTTCCTGAGGCTGGTGGACTTAGAAAGGAACTGCTTAATTTTCTAAGCCTTCATTAGCGTAACAAAAAGGCACTATTCTTACCTTTGGAAAACGGAGACAAAATTTACATATAGCATCACAGGCCCTATCATCAATTTGGCTATCTGCATCAGTCAGATGAAAGCTATGGCCTGCTAAATTCCTCCTCCAGCCTCCCTTGGTTCCATAGATGTGGCTCATACATGTATCAATCAAACGATCCATCCACTAACTAAAAGTTCTAAGTGTTTTAGTCCTAATAAGGCAACAGAGCTAAGTTATCTCTTATCTTATCACAAAAGAGCTCTGGGAGATAGGGACTTTGCCCATTTTCATGTGTCAAGAATGAGTCTATGGGAATTTAAGTGTTTTTCCCAGGACCAAATCTACCAAGAAGTAGACCTAGACCAAGTCATCACCTTGTAAACTCAATGACCAGCCCCTTCCCCCTTTCTATAAGGGCCTAGTTAGTGTAAAGCATATTGCTAGACATATTGAAGAAAGAGAAAATAATTCAGAATTCTGCATTCAAGCAAAAAAATTATATATAGCAAAACACACATATCTTAAGTCAATGAATTTCTACAGATGTGTAACTTGCATAACCACTGCCTACATCAATATATTATTTCTTTTACCTGTTTTGCCCTGAGCAGTAGAAATAAGTGTAGGGAAGGGAGGGTCCTACTATGAACTCCTCTACTGCTCAGATCTGGACCTAACACCTGTCACAGTGTATGAGAAACTCTAAGGCCTATAGGCAATGGAGCAGAGATCTAGGTCTAGGCCATGGAGAAAAGATATGGGGCAGGAGCTGGAAGTCTTCAACAGAGGACGGGAGCATTTGCCTCACCTCTCCCGCATGCAGTGACAGTCAGTAAAGAGCTGTGGTTTGAGAGGCTCAACAATTCTTAATCCACTGGGGACCCAAATGCACAAAAAACACAGATCATATACATACGTTGACGTTTTACATCAGCTTGTGTAAACTTCTTCTAAGCCTAACAGTCAATTTATGAGAAAAACCACAACAGTGTAAATGGGCCACTCTACTTTTTATGCAAATTTACCTTGAATATTCATTTGCACCGTGGACCTATCTGGCTTAGGGAGTAGAAAAGAAGTACAAATTGTGATTCCTTTCACAGGAGGTTTACAACCTAGATGAGGAAACAAGTTCTGTACATATAAAGTGTTGGTTAGTTGGTGAACAATAACATCCATAATTATTAATTATTAAGCCCATACTATTTTTCTAATACTGAGCTAAATATTTTCTACACTGTTCTGCATAATCCTCAAGCCTACTTGCCCTACAGTCACCAAGCTAGAAAGTAGCATAGTCAGGATTCACACCAGGCAGGGCTGACACCAAAGCAGGACACTTGACTGTTAGGCCGAAATGGCTCCTCTTTAAACGGCTCTGTATGAGCGCCTGGTGAGCAAGACCATTCTGGGTAATAGCACATGTGTGGATACACTCGTGTGTCTATGATAAGCAAAGGGATAATCTGTGGGACCATCGTGGCATATTAAACAACTCTCATGGTGTGGTACAGAATCATTTGGGGACCTGAGATGCCAGTGTGGGCTGGCACCCAGAGGCACGCCCCGTGAAGCAGGCGAGACCCGAGCTGGCCCTCGGAAGCCAGGTCTGCAGAAGAGGAGAGGAAGCCTACCTCGGCATCCAGCACGGAGGCAGGAGTGTGGGTAGATGCCAGAGAGATGGCCTTCTGTGGTGTAGGAGATAACCCAGAATCAATGTGGAGGGCTGGACTATCATTTACTCTCAAAGCCAAGGAGAATTCCAATGCAGAAAGGGTGAAAGGAAGCCATTTGAGGTGGCCGAGCAGAGGAGTGAAGGGCAAAAACAGCATTTCTGGAAGACAGCTGAGGAGGCTCTATGCCAGACCCAGAGGAAGGTTGAGGCAGGACATGGCAGGCAGAAGATGACTAAGTGGGAATGCCGGGACTGATCATGGGCCTGGGATTGGGACAAAGAGAATGCTACTACCTTCCCAAGACTGCAGAGGAGAACCTCTCCCAAGGTACTCTTTTACCCTTGAAGAGGTCAGGAATCCCTGGGCAGAAATCAGCAGCCCCATGTTAAGGGTAGGTTTTAGGTTAGCACTGCACATTATTTGCCACCATCGTGATTTTTGTCTTTTAAAAATGTCCCACTCACTTTAACTTCATCCTAAGCAATAATACCTATAAAACTATGGTTTTGATATGTCAGGGACCTTTTGTCCTAAACACATTAAAATAAACATATTAACAGTAGAGGTGTTCACTGTATTCACTTGTATACCACTAAACTTTCAGGCTACACTTGGGGGAAATCTGCCTTGGGGCCCTGGCTCTCAGGGATCTGTGCCCAGACCCCATCCTCGCTTGACAAGCATGTCCAGGGCCGAGGCCACACTTGGGCCAGCAACCCTGAATGACGGCTGCAGGCCAGTGTCCTTGTTCAAGCCTCAGTGCTCACGGTCTGGAAACGGCAACATGGGAGAGCAGGTGGCAGAGCTGGTGCCAACCGGAAAGCCCAGTGATGACAGCCTCCTTCACCAGACCAGCAGGATGCGGCAGCTCGATGCTCTCTGAGGCCTGTCTCCTAAGGACCAACCGGAAGCGAACCATCCTCCTAGGCTACGCCAGCGTCAGCCCACTTTACTCATGGAAAAGCCCCTTCCCTTGATGCCCCTCCTCCATCAGGTCACACCCACAGATCACTCAACAGCCTCCCCCAGAGCAGGTGGCCTTGCAGGGGAAATCTGCACACCAACAAGGCAGAGGTCTCAGCGGGTTCCTGATGGAGCTCTCTCTCTGACCCTGGTCCTTAGGTGAGACCGTACTCCAGATAACCACTGACCCTGCAAGAGCACCCAAATACCCAGTTCATCTGTGACTCCAGCTACACAAACCTTGTGGTTCTTCAAACACACCAGGTGCAATCCTGACTCCAAGTCTTTGCACTGCCTCTTTCTTTCGCCTAGAATACTCTTTCCCCAAATATGCACATGGCTGGCTCCCTCACCTCCATAAAGTCTTTGCTCCCATTTTGTCTTCTCAGTGAGGCCTTCCCTGACTTCTTTCTAAACTGTAACATCCCCTTCCCATCCCCTATCCTCCTTCCCTTCTTAATTTTTCTCCCTAGCACTATCACCAGCTGATATACTATATATTGCGCCTGTCTCTCCCCAGTAGAATGTCAGAGCGCTCCATGAGGGCAGGGATTCTGTGTTTTGCTCAGTTCCATCACTTAAAACAGTGACTACCAAAAGTAGGAACTCAGTATATATCTGAAGAGTGAAAAAAAAAAATGAATGAACAATAATGTTGGTGGAAAGCATTTTAACTAAATGACTTCAAACATTTTTGTGTGAGGGCTACAAACATCGAAACAGCCAACTTCACATTCCCTCTTCCCTGGAAGAATTGCTAGTATACTTCTTGACCAAAAAAGCAGCAACTGGATCCAGTCTGGCTTAGCTGAACTTCAGTTCTCATGCAGGTGCACAAATGTCCACGGTGTCCACCACTGAGCACATTCCTGGGGACACCCCTGTCCATCAGGAACCCTGACCCTGTGGGTGCTCATGTCATTCACAGAAAGGGTTGGGCAGAGCACTTTTGCTATAGAGGTTCTTCACACTGGGCTCCTTACTGCTAAAGCCAGTCCAACGTCTCTTGTAACAAGAGATGGCACATCACTCTTATCTGAAATCTACTTATCTAGCAATGTCCAAGATTCAAAATGCTGCCAGGAGCCAGGAAGGACAGTGAAGAACTCTGAGCAGCCAGACAGCACAACCATAGTAACCCTGTCACCATCATTTAATCACTTACATTTGGTTAGCATTCCACAGTTGCCGATTCACTTTGACACACCAGATCGCATGACATAGGCAGGCATAAATGCAGGAAAGTCCCGGCACTAAAGCACGAGCACTCTACTTTTACAAGAGTTCCTCAGGTCCTCATTTATATCCTCTTTATTCCTGCTCTGCACACTATTATGACAACCTTGGTCATTTATTTTCCCAGTCCATAGCAGATTCCGAGTCGAACAAGGGAAGAGGAGAAGGGAGTAAAGCTCGAGGTAGCAACGCTGCAAGCAGCAGCAAGGCATGACAGATGACAGCAGGGAAGAGACAGGGAAATTGTATAAAGCACAGCAAAGCAGAGTTAGCTGCATTCCAGGACCATTTAGTGGTGGTGGTGGTGGTGGGGGGGAGTAGAACAACAAATAGTCTGCATATCAGTTTCCCTAAGGGGCACCCCTGGCTTTCAGCACAGAGCAGTAATTAAAAAATGAAGACTTGAGGCCATCAGGACAAAGGTTAAATACTGTGTATGGCTTTGACTTACTTTTGGTAACACCATATCACTACTTTCTTGTTTAAATGTCCCTCCTAGTTTCTAAAACTCTCCCTGAATTAATAAACAGAGTTTGGAAAGAGCATTTACTTCCCGCCTGCCCCCGCCCCCCAAGTAAACCCAGCCTCACAAGCAGCACTGTGCGAGGACTTCCTGGCCTTTCTCAGTTGCTGAAGGCCTTCATCCCATCCATCGTCAAGTAGTCTCCCTCTGCACACTCACATTTCTTCGGATCCAGGCTGAAATCTGCAGTCTGCCCCTTCCTTTCCCCCATTAGTCCTCATTGTTTAACTCTGGAGTTGCATAATTTACAGTCACCCTCTTGAAGGGCTGTGTGTTTCAAAGTGGGAAGCTGTCATACTAAATAGAGCACTGCTGGGTTGTGTTCACAAACAGAGTGTTTCACAATTCCTTTGCACAGCTAGCAGCAGCAAACCTCCCCCCTGCATGCAGGCAGCTCCCGACCATCAGTGACGGGGGCGGGGAGGGGACTGCAACCATAAATTCTCCCCAGTCCACTAAATAACAAAGTCGGGTCATAAAACCCCAACTGTATTTTCAGGTCAGGACTGAAACACGATGCCCAGGACAACTCCTAATTTGGTTCCTAGAACCCAACAAGTAGTGAACTAATTTCCTTGGTAGGTAGGGGAGGGAACTATGTAGAGTGCAGGGGTGGAGACTGGCCCCAGGACTTTGCATAGGAACTCAGCCCAACAGCTGACAGCAACCAGGCCTGTGTGGATCTGAAGATGCTGCTTCAGCTTTATTAGATGCAGCCCCCTGACCCCGAGAGACAGCATGGTCAAGGGTAGGAGGCTCAGGGAGCAATAGGCTTCCTCTGATTCCAGAATGTTCCCTCTGTGGTGGGCCTGGGGTAATAGAAAGGTAGGATCTTGGACGAGGGTTTTCCTTAATCTCCCTGAATCTCACTTTCCTCATCTGCTTGATGGAGATAACAATGACCCACATCCAGTGAGAGCTCAGCTGATCATGTACAATAAGACTCTTAAATAATAGGTGTTCAATACATGTATTTTCTCTCTAACTGGCTCCCTCCAGCCTTTTCTGACTAGTTTCCCTTAGGAAGCAAGGGAGAAATAGGACCACATTCATCCTTGCTCTGTTATTAACTAGCCATGGGAACCTAGGCAGGTCACTCTCCTCTCCGGCTTCAGAATCTACAAATTATCTATCAGAAAAACTAAAAGAATTAAGTAGGGTTGATGAATACAAAATCAATATACCAGCAACAGATACAAAATGCAACTCAAAAAAAAAAAGAAGTAAGTACAAGGCCATTGTAAATATCATGTACCTAGCTATAAACTTAACAAAAAGTATGTAAGACCTCTATGGGAAAAATAAATATTTCTTGAGAGAAATTATGATTGGTGAAATATAACCAATGCTCATGGATCAGGAAGACTCAAGACTTAAAGAAGTCAATCCTACAGAAAGAGAACTGTAGATTCAAAGAAATACTAATCAAAAACCCAACCAGTTTGTGTGTGTGTGTGAGTGTGTATGATATAGGTTGATTCTAATGTTTATATGCAAACACAAAGGGCTGAGAATGGCCAAGATATCATGAAGACAATGACCAAGATGGAAGAGGGGCATCTGCTAAACCCAAAGTCAATACATATTATAAATCTATAGTAATCATGACAGTGTGGTACTTAAAAAAGAATAGATAAAACGTCCAATGGAATGGAATAGAGAGTGGGGAAACAGGTCCATGCATATAAACACCTGACTTATAACAGAGATGGTCGTACAAAACCGTGACTGAAAGAAAGGCTTTCAAAAAGTGGTACTGGGACAATTAAGTATGCATTATGGGGGAAATATAAAACTGGACCCCTATCTTACATGATATACTAAAATCAATTATAAATTAAACACCTAAATATGAAAGGAAAAAAGCTTCAAAGCTTTTTGAAGAGGAGAAAATAAAAAGGAGGATAGCTTTTGTCACCTCAAGGTAAAGGAGTTCTTAAACACAATGCAAGAAACACTAACCAAAAAGGAAAAGACTGAAAATTTTGACTACATTAAAAATAAGAACCTCTTTTTAACCACAATACATCATTAACAAAGTAAAAAGACAAGCCAGAGAATGGGAGGTAATATTTGCAATTACCAGGGGGAAAAAAAAGGTCTAGAATCTAGAACATATAGAGAACTCCTATAAATAATGAGAAAATTACAACCTAATAGTAAAAAGTAGCAAAAGAGCAAATGCTTCACAAAAGAGGAAATTCAACTACCCAATAACCATATGAAAAGGTCCTCAAACAGCATCAGTTATCTAGAATATATAAAGTAAAACCACAGTGATATACTACTAGTACTCATCTATCAGTTTGACAAAAACTAAAAACCCTAGTAATATAAAATATTGGCAAAAATTTGGACAAAGGGAATTCTCTCTGCTAGCGTGAGTGTAAAATGGTGTAACCACTTTGGAAAACAATGTGGCATTATCTAATATCGTTGAAGATTCCTAGCAAGTCCACTTCTAAGAATCCTATACAAATACATGTGCCCCAAGATATATGTACATGGGTGTTCATACCAGCACTCTTCATAATTGCCCCAAACTCAACATAACACAAAGGCATGTCAACAGTAGAGGGGGTAAATAAATTACACTATAGTCATAGCTGGTATACAACAAAGAATGTCACATAGCAACGGGGTGAATAATATATATTGTATTCATGAATACTCAAATATTCATGAGTCAGCATAGGAAATTTATAAGTATTCATAAAATGAATACCATAGAATGCTACATAGCAATGAAAATAAACAAACTACAGCTACATACAACAATTTGGATGAATATTACAAACACAATGTTGAAGGAAAGTTGTAAGACTTAAAACAATATACATGGTATGATTTCAATTATATCAAAACCAGGCAAAACTAGACTAGATCATTAAGGGATGCACACACAGGTGGTAAAAGTACAGAAATGGAAGGAAACACTTACCATGAAAGTCAAGATAGTTGGGGGTGAGAGAGGAGCCTGTGATCAAGAGGAGATATTTAGGGACCTTGGGTGTTAGCAACGTGCTAGTTTTTTTGTTTTTTTTTTTAACCTTGTGATGGTTAAATGAGTGCTTGCTTTTTAAAACATTTGTTAAACATATAAGATTAATGCACATTTTATATGATCTATGTCACAACATTTTTTTAAAAGACTGTTTCTACGTTACCTCTTCCAGGAAGTCTTCCCAGACATCCGCCTGAGGAAGCAGATCCTTCAGCATCCTCCATGTCTTGTGGCAACTGTCACCTGGCTGTAGTGCTTGCTAACTGTCAGGGCATCTGCCCTGGAGGGCAGGGATGGGAGCCCATTTGGGTTCACCATTGTATTCTGTATCTAAAAAGTACAGAGCACATGGTGGGTGCTCAATAATTATCTGCTGAATTAATCAATGACTGTCCTTTAGGATCTGAGTTGGCAAACAGTAGTTAGCCCTTTACCAATTGATAACCAGTAAGAAGGCACTGACTGGTAAGATGGAAGGAGAGATTCAGGAGTCAGAAAAAAACTGGACTGTATTTCCACTATGTACTGGCCACATCACCTGGAATAAGTCACTTTAGTTTTTTAGTGAATTTCAACTATGTGCTAAGTGCCTTTAGCTATGTTACCCCATTTAAACTTCACAATGTACCCACAATGTGGGGTGTTTTTTTTGTTGTGTGTGGGGTTTTTTTTTGTTTTTGTCTCTTTTTAATGATTAGGACACTTAAGGTTAAATGGTTTTTCCCCAAATCACCCTGCTGGCCAACAAATGGCAAAGCTGAGATCTCCAAAGTTTTACGGCTCTTTGATACTGCTACACTGACTTCTTTTTACCTCAGTTTTTTCATCTATATAATAGGGATATAATAATGTCTGTGCAACCTGACAAATTTGTAGTAAGGCTCAAAGGAGAAAATGAATGTAAAAGCAGCTTGTAAACTTCAAAGCATCAATCAAATGCAAGGAAAATAATATATAATAAGCATCTACCATGGGCCCACACAAAAGAAGCAGATGGTGCCTACCCACATTGAGCTTACAAGGCGGTTGTGAAGGAAAGCTATGTAAACAGGAAAACCAGGAACACATCAATAAACTAATTTAAGGAAATCACCAGGAACAGCACATAATAGAGGCAACTGGTAAGAATGGCGGTGAGTGCGGTACTGCCTCACCCATCATCCAGCCTCCGCGCCGCAGCCAGGGGGGATTTTGTTAAGGCTTAATGCAGTTATTTTTTCATTAAAAATGTGTATTTCATAAATCGGGTTTTCTGAAGTGAAATTTATTTACAGTACAAGTCACCATTTTTCAGTATACACTTTGATGAGTTTTAACAATCATATACAGTTGTGTAACCACCCGCATAATCAAGATGCAGGATATTTCCATCCCCCTCAAAATTCCCCCGTTCCCCTTTAGAGTCAATCCCTTCCCCCTACCACGGCCCCTGGAAACCAATGATATAATTTTTATCTCTGTAGTTTTGTCTTTTCCCAAATGCAGAGGGGCCTTTTTAAAATCATGCCAGGCCAAGCTGTCCCATGCTTCAACCTCCCAGTGTCCTCCCGTGGCATTCAGAAAGTCCCCTCTGTGGCCACCAGGCCCTGCACATTGGCTCCCACCTGCTTCTTGGACTCTATGCCTTACCACTTCTCCTTCCCTGCAGTCTAGCCTCACTGGCCTTCTTTTGGCTCATTTCTACCTCAGGGGCTTTGCATCTGCGGTTCCCTCCTACTCAGCCCTTGCCTGTTCAACTTTCTTATTCCTCACCTTCCCCAATCACTCTCCATTATTTAATGCCAGGTTCATCCTTTAGAACACTTATTGCTATCTGAAATGATCTTGATTATTCATTTACTTGTTTACTATCTCCCTTCTCTAAAACTGTAAGATCCTTGAGGGCAGGAAGCTTGTGTATCTTATTCAGGGCTCTATTTCTGGAAACTAGAAAAGTACCTGGAAAGTACTGGTATTTGTAGAATGAACAAAGATTGGCTGAAGAAATGAGGGAATAGTAAGGCCCATGTGGCTGAGACTCTAAGGAAAGGATTCACAGAAGAAACAGGTCAAATGTAGTATATAGGGAAAACAGGGTGGAGGGAATGGCCACCACTCAGAACCAAGCTATCCCCACTGCCATTCTACCACCCCAAAGTCCTCCAGCAATGAGGCCACACAGGGCTGGGAGATAAAGCAGGGCCCTTGCCCGTTGGTACCCTTGGGCTCAGCCCTCTTCCAGGACACGGTCCCTCTGGCTCTGTTCACCTGCACTGGATGGAGCTCACCTCCACAGCCAGCTCAGGCTCACGGGCATTCTTTCCTCCATCCACATGAGTGCAGGGAGAGGGAGCCCAGGGAGTAGCTCTGTCTTTGTATTCTGGAACCATCTTCAGCACTCCTCCCTACGGAAGAGCAGTATGCAATCCTGGTCTGGTAAACCTTGACAGTGTTACAAGTTCTTCCCTTGCAGGGCTCCACATGCTCAGTGGAGTGTACACGTGAATGCAACATGTGCTAATGTCCACAATTCCCTGAGCCGATGTCCCAGTTTTCTTTCTCAATTAGCACGAGAGATCTGAAAGCTTGATTTTGTTATAATTTATTATCTCAGTTGGGGGTGGCCAAGGGAGAAGGTGGGGAATTCCTTTGCCACAAGAACGTCTGTTTTGCTGGACAGCATGATTTAAATTAGACCTCAAGGCTTGAGCAGAAGCTTATAGATCGTTTGGTCCAGTTTCCTAATTTTATATGTGAAGATACTAAGTACTAGAGAAATTAAGGAACTTACCTGTGGCCACCAAACTAAATTCAAGTTTCATGACTCCTAGTCCAGACTTATGCCACTGTAAATTTTCTCGAGTTTGGTTTCCATCCCTCTCACTTCACCGAAACTGCTCTTTTAAAGGCCAATAATGGCCTCAATCACTAAATACGATGGCGTTTTCTCTGTCCTTATCTAACTTGGCAATGATATGGAACAGAATTCTGCTCATCATCCAGAACTTCCTTCAACACGTTTCCTCTCTGAGGTTCCACATGTGGCCGAGTTTTTTGGGTTCTCCTCCTGCTTCTCTGACCTCCAGCCCCCTTTCCCGATTACATCTACCCATGGGGCTATTGAAGGCAGATTCCCCTGCTCCCTCCACAATGGTGGGCTCCTTCCCTGGGCCCCTCTCCTCCTCAGCCATCTCCCCTCCAACAGCATTCTCACCCCCAGGGCATCTCCTCCAGTCTCATGATCTTACCGTAAGAGTGGAGCCTACTTGTCCTTCCAGCCCTGACCTCTTTTCTGAGCACCAGAACTACCTTCCAAGCAAACAGCTGAACATTTCCAGAAAAGTATCCTGCAAGAACCTGAAATGCATGCCTGTGGTTTGACTCCCATCTCTCCGCTGCTACCTATCTCCCTGCTCCTATGCTTCCTAACTCGGTGGCATAGCTCAACTCCCTTACTCAGGTTCAAAACTGCTCTCTATTCCCTTCTTCCCACATTTACCTAGATACCAAGTCTCATCCATTCTGCCTCCAAAATCTCTCCCCCAGCCAACTTGTCACTGCCTTTCCTACCAATCCCCTAGTTCAGACTACAG
>PVKH010027676.1:0-12974 GCA_004027955.1 Chaetophractus vellerosus | reverse complement strand
GAGAGGTCCCCGGGAACCGAACCCGGTGCCTCCCATGTGGTACCCCAGCATGCTCTTTATCCACTGAGCTATCTAGCTGGGCCCACAAACATTGTTTTAATTTTAAATTTTACTAAAGGAACGAGATAATCATAATAATGAAAAATATCTGCCAAAAATTAATGTCTGCTTTAAAAGTATCTTTGTGGCATAGTTTGTCCAAATCCAAGGATATTAATTTCTGCTAAAGTTTTGATATTCTTTCATAGTTATATTGTAATATCCTTAACATTCTTATGTATCGATTACTTATGTAATGATCCAATTAATTCTCTTATAATCACAATAACTATAACAAAACATTGAAATTTCAATATCATAAAACCAAATGTTTAGATCAGTCTTCCTTGGTGTTCAAGAGAGAGTAATTTTCCCTCAAAGCACAATTTTACTTTTTTTTAATGAGGACTTATGAAAATAACTTTTAAACATTTGTAGCATACTTTACATGTGTCCAGTGTTTAACATGCATTACTTCATCTGATCATGTCAACAACTTCAAGAAGTTGGTGTCACCATTATCATTTGCAAAACTGAGGAAAATTTGAAGTTTGCAGACTCTAGAGCCTCTCTTCTCCACTATAAATGTGGAAACTCAGGCTGCTTAGAGTGAGGGTCTAGTATGGGAACGATGGACTCCAGTTCCTTTTAGTGGGGGATGTTTTAGTGGCGGGGGTATGTTTCCATGCTGATTCATAAATGTAAAATTAAAATGCCCTGTATTTCATTTACAGAACTATGGAGATGGGACTCCCTATGATCACATGACCAGCAGGGACCTTGGGTCACATGACAATCTCTCACCACCCTTTGTCAATTCCAGAATACAAAGTAAGATTCATTATAAACTAACATGTACACTTTGAATGCTTATGTTTTACCAAGGAAGGGGAAATACGTGCCCCAGGTAGAGGTTCTTTTTTTAAGAACTTGGATCTTTAGGCCATTCACTCTAGTATTTTTAAATTGCAGAAAAATACTGACAGTCTTTGCTTGGTAATAGTGCATAGAAGATTATATTATACAACTATGTGGAGTTAAATAATTCAATTATACTGAATTTTCATGGAAACTTATCTTCCTTAGGCACAAAGCATTTACCCCAATTTCAACATTGAAAGAGTAGTTTTCTAAGTTGGTGACGTCAAAGTGGTCCATACTTAATATAAAAATATCACGTTGGTTGGACCTGTTGGTTGGCAATGATACACAGCCAGCATTAGCTGTGAGTTTTCATTATAGGCATTAAGGAAATAAATAGTGTTAATGGGCTTATTGTGCTTAAATCAGAGTAGTTGTCTTCAAATTGAACTGTGGAATCTGGTTGTGTATTTATCAAGGTGTGAACTTCAGTGCTAATAATAAAGGCAAACACCAGCCCGCTTCACTGAAAGCACCCTCCATGTAGTTTGAGACAGTCTGAGTTTCCAGCATGCCCTGCATACTGGCGTTCTTAGCATATTTTCCTGCTTTTGACTACTCTGTAGGGATGTTTGTTTAACAGCAGTAACTTGAGCAATGAAAAGATAATTCATAATGGCTTAAAAGGTCCCAATAGCTGGTTACTTTAGTTTTGATTGAAAAAATGATCTTTGTTCTAGCAAATGTGAATTTTTAACAATATTAATAAATCTCTCAACCTGGCCAAAGTCTATTACGAATCTGTCAATAAATGAAGTTAAATTTCTTGGCAAAAGCTGTTGGACCATAGTCCAAGGAAAACATGCAGCATAATTATATCATTCTGAAACTATAATTGCAAATGCTTCTAAAGAATGTCCTGATTTTTAAGTCTTGGAAGCTATACCAGTTATTTAAGGTGTAGATAGTCTTTGGATCGCAGCCATTTTTTTAAAAAAAATCACCATCAAATCCATCTAAAGGAATTTCAGGTATTTAATATAAAATAGTCAAAGCAGAGAGATACTATCAATTTATTTTTAATGGTAACATCATAGTGTTTATTCCTTTCAGTGTCATTCTAAGTTTGAGAAATAGGAAGTTGTGTTTAGTTGTGGTTTTTTCTTTTATATTTGTGCTTTTTAAACTTTAAAGTGTTAAAATTTATATTGATGTTTTAATTTTGTAATTTAAATAAGAATCCCTATTCTCTACAGTTTTTGATAGGTAGGTGCAATAAGTTTCCTGTTTGCAGGATGTATAGATAGAGATGAGCAGATATGTTTAACATAGGGTTTAAATAACTCTTTTAATTCTACCACCGTTGCTTTTCTATTCAACCTCATCCAACTTCATACTATAGAATAAATGAATATTTTGAAAATAATCTTGAGAAGTAGCACCTAAGGAGTATACTGATGAACTTCCTTAAAAGGTTCTAAAATTACCCTCTGATGAGCTAAAGTAAATAAAATAGAAAAATAAATCACTACTCCTTTGTAAAAGTTTGTTAATAAGTGAGAGAAAAGGCTTACCCTGTAGAGCAACTTGAAAAATTAATATTATAGAATATAGCAAGCAATACAAACATGTTAAATAATTGTTCTTGTTCATGTTTCCTCATGGGCAAATGCTTTACGACCAATTTTCTTTTTCAATCCAAATAGTATTTAAAATAAAAGTGGGCTGAGAGTCTAGAGCCGAGAAAGCTGACTCTTTTCACTTGGTTGTTGTTTAAGCTGAAAATCCATGTCAGCCTTGCTCTTTTATCCCGTCTGCCCTCCGTCCCATTAAACTCTTAAATATGGAGGCCCAGACAGTCCCCTGTATTGTGATAGGAAATGCTACTATGTCCACGGGGCCCCCACCCACTGTTCCCAATGAAAGGACTTCTCTGTTAGATAAGCTGTCTGGTCTGAAACATGGCTCTTTATTGTTTACAAACTGCTACATTTTCCACCTCAAGCAGATTTTTGCACAGAAAAGAATTGTGCTTGGGCTAAATGGTTTATCTGACATTAACGGTGCAGTGTCAGACTCGGGTCAGGGCAGTCGCCCTCAGAGTGAGAGGGCATGGCGCAGTGTACAAAGAAAGGAAAGAGGGAGAAAGGGACATTTAAGCAAGTATGAAATACCTTACATTTTTAGTTCAGAGAAGAATTTTAACAAATATATTTTTAGACTACTAAGTTGCTGCATTAGATACTCTTCCCAACGCTGTAATTTCTCACATCCCAAACGCCTTCCTGATTGACTTGAGTGTCTCAGAGCTAGATTCAGGGAACAAAGATTCTCATTGATTTTGCCCAAGCTGCTGTTTATTTAAAATGAAACCATTTTTAAGATGAGCCATGTTGGTGTTATGTTCCATCTTTGCAAAGAAAAGATAGGTTGTTTTAAAAAAATTAAGAAGAACCGATTTGGAAATGGAGACGAAGAGAAAATAAAATCTATCTTCTTGAACAACTTCAACTCGTGGAATATGTGCAATATTTGAAGTTGTTCTTTGTATCCAAACTCAAATCCTATGTTAGGGCCCTTGTGGAAGGTTTCCCTCTACCAATAGAAGGTATTATTAGACTTTACTGTAAGTTTCTGATAACAATCCAATATCCATTTTCAGGACCCTTGGCTGGTTCTCATTAAAACTACAAAGGGTTTCTTTACATTTCAAAGACTTAATTCGGCCGTGATGTCACATTAGGATAAAAACTATAGCATCAGAAATAAATCAGCCACTTTATTGGACCAGATTCTCTATTGTCAAATCAATCAAGCCTGTGACTGAATTAGGCGTCTGCTACAGAAATAAGTGACACTAATTTTATGAGAAAGAATTATTAACTGCAGATGACCTGATTTTTTTTTCCCTTTTAGTAAACTATTCACTTAGTGAATTTTATTTTATTGCAAGGAAAGAAAAAAATACTGAACTACTCTCTCCTTTTGGGAGTGAATTATTTTTATATGTTTTGTTTTTTTATGACAGTACACTGTTACACTATTTTGGGGAAATGATACAGGCATTGCTAATGTGTTTGCTCATAAAAACTTTTATGGTAACGAAACCCTTTATTACAATTCTGAGCTTTCCGTGTTCACCTGAAGGTTTTTCATAAATGTTATACAGTTTTGCTGATATACCTATGTTTGAAACTGAAATACCAAAATTCAATTTATTTGTGTCTCTATCTCAAATTTATGCAAACGAGATATAATTTATAAGAGCAATAAGGTATTCTGTTAATTTCTTCTTTTAGAAAGTAAGCTTGCACATCTGCAAATAATACACTGTTTGATAACTTGTGAATCCCTATACTAAAAATAAAGAGAGCACACATGTGTACTTGTGTGCATGCATGCACGCATACACGTACATACAAACATGTCTATTATGCTGCAAAATTTTGGATGCACTTCTTGGTTTATAATGTTGCTTTACCTTTTCCATTGCTGCCTGTAGTTTTAGTTGCCATATGAAGTTTCAGAAGTTGATACTGTATAAATCTTTTAAAGAAATGCATAAAAGAAATAAAGAAGCAAGTCCCTGAAAGTTGATTTTTTAAAAAATTAGATGTGCATGGATTTTGGGTTTTGTCATCGCATGGGGGGTTCTGGAGGTGTTAGAGTGAAGCACTAAGTGAGCTAGAAGACTACCTGCACTGACCAATTCTCACAGCCTCTTACCCGTCAGTGTGTGCTCACTCCTTGCTTGGGTAGCGTCAAGCCAGCGTGCATTTCTCCCTTAGTTGAGTCCATGTCCTGTATTCTCTCTGGAGGAAACAAACCACTTCTTTCTTGTGACTACCTACGATTACCAGTGGTGATGCACATTTTATGCTGTTGGAAACTGGTTTGCTGCAGTTTTTAAGAGTTTAATTAAACCTTTACAGTTTGTTTAGTGACTGGCTTTGAGAATGTGCTAATAGGATGGAGGGTGCCTGGGTCCTGGTCTTGTGATTTTAAGACGATTGTTTATATGCTATGGAATATTTTGAAAATCCTGACAAGAACTATATGCAATGTGTATGGGTTTAAAAAAAATATATTGCTGTGGTTTTTCTTTGCCAAGCATTCAAGTTTTGCAGGTAATTGTCCAAATATTTTTACAATGGTAGACAATGTATTTTCTAGCTAAAACTCTTTGATCCAAGGAAGGATCTAAGCATGGCTTTTCCTTCTATTGTTTGAGAGTCTTGATTGAAAACCAGATTGTTTGAGGATAAGTGAGCAAGTTGCCCAATAAGATTACATACATGGATTGGTAACTAAAGGATGTGAAAAGTGATACTTTTGTACAGTTGGGTGCAGCTTAGCTCAACATCAGCTGCTGTGTTTTCACATGTCCCATTGGGAATGGTTTAGTTTCTGTATTGTGATATTTTGTTCCAGGACTACTAATGGTACTTTACTAGTGTACTAAATAGTTTACCACCATATAGTGACTGGTTCTAAACTAGCTTAGCGGGCCATTTTGCTGCAAGATTAGATTGAGGTTTCCGTCAGAACTGAAGAAAGCTGCTGGCTTATAGGATGACCTTTGAATCTCATCTGGGTTAGCGGTTGATATTTTGATTTGGTTACTGTGGTCATATTGTGACAGCTGCTGGCTCATTATAATTCAGTTCCACTGCTCAGTTTGCCTAGCAGGAATATTTAGGTTTGTATTACTTCAGAGTGTTTATGGCTACCCTGAGTTTAGCTCAGCGTAAAGGTGAGGTGTTGTGAGTGTTTTCGAATCCCAGTTGCCGAGGAGAGTGCCCCAGTCTTCTTGTAAAACTGCAAATGTGAGTAGATGCTAATGCAGGGAATGTTTTCTTTACATTGTAAACTGAAAACACCTAAAGAAGAGATTCTTACTGGGAAAAATTGTTTTGAAAACCTTAACATCCAAAGGAAAAGAATGACCACAAAGAAACATAATTTTTTCAAAGCGTGGGTAAGATTTAACTTGACCTCTTGGTTAGATTTTTTTTTCCCATACAGGAATATAAATATGAGAAAATAGCAACACCTGCAGAATAATGGCAATTATTTGATGTTTAAAGGTGCCAGAGTTAAAATAATACTCTAGTAATTTCCCGAACATGCAATTGTGAATATGGATGTCAGCTCTAGAAATTTTAGTTCATTTCTAAAGTGTTCTGAAGTTAAATAGGGATAGAAGCACGCTGCTTGCAAGTTCATTAGTTATGAGACCTGTCTCTTTGTGCACTTTCAGCGCCTTCTTTTTTAATGACACATTTTTTAGCTTGAGGTTTTCTTGATATCATCTGTTACACGTTAGACAGATAATGTGATAACAGCAATTTCTGAGAGAAGAAATCTTTAGAGTGTTCTTAGTTGTTTTTACTGTCTTTGTTCCAGGTTTTTGTTATTTTAATATGTTGAACTTGAAAAGCCTCCCAGAACCATTGACAAATATGACTTTTCAGCATCATCACTAGTGATTTTATTAATACTGATTATTGAGCTGAGCCTGCGAGTCAGGAGAACTGAGGTTTCTACTCTCTGTTTTGCTTCAACTGCCTGTGGGTCCACAGGTCAGCTCATTTTCACATCTTTAAGTTGAGGGAGGCACAGACCTTTAGATGATCTCTGAAGTAATTTTCTCATCTAATGGTCCATTGATCTTTTAGGTATGCCATTTTATCTGTACACCATATTTTATCTTTAGAGGTGTTTTATCGTTCTTTCTAATCCACTCATTCATCTCTATTTTATGATACCTTCAAGTAAATTTGGTAGTGATGTGTTTTCCAAACATAATTCTTTAAAGCCTGATTCAAATGGATGTTTCATTTCTACTTTAACTCATTCCAGATCCATAGCTAAGGGATTGACTTGATCTGGGATAAAATAATAACTCATTAAGTTGTACCACCAGGAGAAAAGTGTTATGCATAGGCCGATGCTTGGCACTGAGTTTTGAGCCTCAGTAAATGGCTGTTGAATGATTTAATACACAAGTGAATCAGGGAATCAAATATATAGAGTTTAAGCCCTGAATGAAAAGCTCATAAATTAAAGTCAAGTCTATGTCTTACTGTGTCAAGAAGAAAATCCTAAACCAGAAGGAGTCATATAGAAAAATTCAGCTTTTACTCTCCCATGCTACATCCTGGACTGTTGAGAATATTCTCCAAATGTCAGGCAATGGGCCATACTACAGTGTGGTAGATTTCTGCTTTCAATAAATATACCACAGATTATTTTATTTATAAAAGGCAATAAGTAAGATCTATAGTTTTTGAAAGGCCAATGTAAAGAGCTGTGTTTCCAGAATCTTAAGAGAACATATTCTTTCTTGCCCAGTCAGAAACCTGCCTGCTGCTCTCTCATTGCTCTGGCATCCTTTGCATTCTGCTGCCTACTCTTTGGCACAGCACAGTTAATGCTGTGCTCATCAAACTTTCTTAGAGTCAAACCAGGTTCACCAAACCAGGTTTTATAAAAGTCGAAGAACTCATACCAGAAAAAAGCTCCTTGAAAACAACGGCCAACAGAGAAGTGTAGATCTTCTAAATTCCAGGGGAAGATTTCTCTCAAAGAAAGTTATTGATCCTATGGGAAAATAAATAATGTCAGAGTCACATAAAAGTAAAAAACACTTTTGTATCAGGTTGGGAGGCTGTTTGGAATCAATGGAAATGTGACCAATGAGGGCTTAAAAATAATTTTTCTCGTACCAGAAATCTGGTGGTGGGCCATTGCTAGAATTGTTTGGTTTGCAGTTGAGTGATGTCAGGGCAGGTTCTCTGTGATCTCTTGTCTTTTACCTCATTGTCTCAAGATGACTGCCACAGTTTCAGACATGACGTTTGAGTTTGGTTAGAAAGGAGCAGGGGAAGGGCGAGTCCAGCAATTTTTATCCTCTTCTCCTCGACTTGCAACCACGACTGAATCCCATGGCCATCTCTCACTGTAGAGGTTGGGGATCGGGGTGGAAATGCACACTGTTGCTTCTCTAACCGCTTGCATTGAAAGAGATAAGAGAGAAGAGAGAAGAGAGCTGGTAATGGATATTGGGCCTGCTAACTTACAGTGCTGGATTCCTAGTTTAGTTTTATTAAGAGGAAAATATATAATTTTTCAATGCAACAGTTGCTCAAACGTACATGTAATAAACAAACTATAAAAATGTGTCTCGTCTCCAAATTCTGGTCAGCAAATTAGAGAGAATGACGAGGAGGCATTGAATAGAAAAAAGAGGAATATCAGAAAGAGAAAGATGGACAAAGTATAGGCGTATGAGTCATACATGGGGAAAGAAGTCTGAGGCATGCTGCCCTCATTTCACCCTCAAGGTTTTGCTTCCCTTCAACCCTTCAATGACTAGTTGCTTGAGCGAGGTAATGATGGACCAATCCAGTCTCCAGGAAGTTACCTCCAGCAATCTTCCATGTCACTCAGGCAAGAATGCCTGCTGCCTGGAGCAAAACAAATTAAAAAAAACCAACACCCTATTTTATTTTAATATGTACACGGTTTTATTTGTTATTTTTAATGTGGAAGACTAGGTGCGGCCAAAAGACATTTAGTATTAGACAGTATACCAAGACTGCATTAAATTGTGGTGAGAGCTGGAGCCAATATTTGGCCAGATATTCCCCACCCCTATTAAATAGGATTGTGGGATGATCAGGAGGATGAGCACATAGGAAGGAGAAAGGACCATCTATCATTAAAGGTAAGCAGGACAGGAAATAAAGAGTGCTGTTTATATTTAGTACTGAAGTTTTTCTCCAAGGTTTTCATTGGGAAGATGGTTTCCTTAAATTTTGCATAAGCTTGATACTTAAAATTGTGCCTGTGACAGCATTAACCAGTACCTTGCTTCTTGCCTGGATGGGGGAGTGTGCAGAGCGGTTGTGAACATTCCAACCACTTTGCAGTTCCCACACCTCTCATTGAACCTGGGCTCCAGGAGCACAACATCATTAGAATGATGGGTCTGTGACCCTAATGTCCATGACAGTTGCATGTCTAGTTTAAATATAAGACTGTTAATACTCTGCTCACACGATAAACATTCCTTGGGACCAAAGACGCAAGTGAACTCAGTTTTAAGCACTGGAGGTCCTGAGTGGCCTCGTGGTATAAGGGAGTAGACTAAGGGTCATTTCAGCCTTAGTTTGGATTTTTCCACCTCATGATGATGGGACTTTGGGCAAATGACTACTGAGTCCCAACTTTCTGATTCTAAACTGAGGTTAGTAACCCATGCATGCATTGCCATGGGGAGGTGTGCTTTTTATTTTTAACAACTGTGCTCTGCTCCGTAACCGTTGTCTTACAACATTGCAGGGCTACACATTGTAGTCTGTCATTTTTGTCTGGGCAATTAATTGAAAAACCTATAGACAGTGGATCTTGGGTGCTAGCAGTTTTAAAATACCTTTACTGTCTAATGAGAATAGAACAGAAGGCAGAAACAGGTGGAGGTAGTATAGAATGTTCAGTTCTGTAAATATCAAGACCAAAATGGAAAGGTTTCTTTTTGAGCCAATCCACAAAAATAGTCATCCTATAAAATAAGTACCTCGTTGGGGACAGCTTTGTTGAATGCAGATGTGCCCCTTTGTGAAATGTTTGCCTCCAGCCATACTTTTCTCTCCAATCAAATGCTCTCAGGTTCACTGTTACCCAAGCTCCCAGTCAGGGGCTGGAGTGGTGAGAGGAGGGGACCCCCCTGACAAGTTGAGGTTTCTTTGCCTGCATTGCAGGCCCTCTGAGTAGCAGAGTAACCTCTAGGCAGGAGGCTTGTCTTCAGGGACATGCTTTTGCAAATGTCTTCCGTGTTCTAGGGAACGTTTTGGAGGCAGTACTATTCTCTTCAGTTCTTCCTTCTCCAGAGAAACTTGGCATAAAATATTGCCTCTTACATGATTCTGCCTCTCATTCCCTCCACTTCCAGTGGTTCAGAATTCTTTTTAAGGGGCCCTGTATTATTTCTGGTGCAAAGAGGTATTCAGTTGATCTCATTTTATTTTATTTTGCAGAGTATCAACTAGGAAATCACAATTGCCAAATGTATGGAACATGGTTAGGGATTAAATTTATTTCTAAGAAGTTAATAGATACAGCCCAAGCATTTTCCGTCCTCTTGATTGTGTATTAGTCACTCATAAATTCCTTCTTGACACATTTTATTAATAGCAAAAACAGTAAGAAAGTGTGAGTTTAAATTGGCATAAAATATGGCTGTTTATATTGTTTAAGTTTAAAATAAAATATTTGAAACTTGTGTATAGGTTAAAAATCCCAATTAAACCGTAATGGACAAGTGTTAGTGAGAATGTGGAGAAACTGGGACCCTCATACATTGCTGGTAGCATTGTAAAATGGCACAGAACTGTGGAAAATAGTTTGGCAGTTCATCAGAAAGGTAAATGTAAAAGTACCATATGACCCAGCAATTCCACTCCTAGGTGTATAACCAAAAGGGATTGAAAACAGGGCTGCAAACAGATACTTGTCCACCAATGTTCATAGCAGTCTTATTCACAATAGCCAAAAGGTGGAAAAAACCCAAGTGTCCATCAAGAGATGAATGGAGAAACAAAAACATGATACATTCATACAGTGGAATATTATTCAGCCATAAAAAGGAATGAAGTCTTGATCTCTGCTATAACATGGATGAACCTTGAAAGCTTTATCCTAAGTGAAAGAAGCCAGACACAAAAGGACAAATATTATGTGATTCCTCGTGTATGAAATATCTAGAATAGGCAAATTAATAAAGACAGAAAGTAGATTAGAGGTTACTAGGAGCTAGGAGGAAGGGAGAATTAGGATTTATTGCTTACTGGATACAGAGTATCTGTGTGGGATGATGAAAATTTTTGGCAATAGATAGTGCTGATGGTTGAACAACATTGTGAATGCATGGCTAAAATGGCTAATTTTATATAATATATGCTTTTTTTTTCTCACCACAGTAACATTTAAAAACAAAAACAAAACTCAAGGATAAAAAGTGGAGGATGGTGGTATATTGAGCAAGGTCATTGTCTTCAGTTGAGCTTTGGTGGGACTCCCAGCTCTCCCCACTCCATTTGTGAATGCTTAGGCGAGTTTCTTTAGTGCCTGATGGAAGTTCTCATCTGAATAAGTTTCTCTGTGCTGAAATGAAATAACATGAAAAGCACCTGCACTTTGTTTTAGTAAATGCAAATTATTGCACCTACTGTTACTGTATCCTGGTTAATTTTTCTGTTATTTCTGACCAACTAGGAAAAAGTGATATCTAAACTTGAGAATTGTGTAGTGAATTTTGGTGGAACATGGAGGTGATTAATTAAATGCCACCCTCCCGTGGGCCATGTTAAAGCTGAATGAAAATAGAAAATGTGTAATATCTGATAGCTTTTGGTAAAGAAGGGGAGACAAGAGAAGTGAAGAATGAGAGAGAGGAAAAATAACATACAAAACTAATTTTAGAGCATTCTGATAACAAAGTATGATTTAGAATTCTAGACTTGTATTATCAGCTTTGGCTTGGTTGTCTAAATCTCTGAAATTACTAGGTTACTAATTGCTCATGCCTTTTCCTCACCTTAGCTTTTCAGACCAAGCTGTACTCTTAACAGTTTAGTAGCCAAAGCTGAATGCTTTGGGTACAAGCTTAAACTCTTTATGTATAGCTGATTGTACTTAATTGGGCAATACCAAATGGTGAAGGGAAATTTATTAGTGACCTTATCTCCTTCAGACCTTGCAGAGTAATTGGAAATGAGCCTAATATCCATATTTTTGGAAGCCTTAAAAATTGGTCTCCTGACATATGATTGAATTAATGCTTTTTATTATATATTTCTAATTATATAAGTTTCTTTTTTCTTTATTTATTGATGGTCTCAAAATATTATTTGGAAATTGAGATCAGTGATCATAAATATTTTAGAAAATCTTGTGAGATCACCTCAGTAGCCATGGATGACCTCTAATTGGCATCCTAATATATAGTTATGGGGGAAATACTGACCTGATAAACAGAAGTTTGTGGAATGATTTTTTGTGGTCTTGAACAAGCTATTTTTTCATTTTAAGTTCAGTTTCCTTATTTCTGTTATGGTTGAAAGAAAGAACATTAAAAAATAAAAGGGTTCTAAAAATTGGGATTCCATGTTACATTCATTGCAAAGTTCTATATATAGTTTCAACACTAAATTTAAAATAAAGCAAAAGGAAGCAACCTTGCTCACTGTCTTTTTTTCTTTCCTTTGTCATTGTATTACTTTATGTGTATGAATTTATATCATTTATTTATTTACTTATTTATGTCAAAATGAATATGCCCAAGAATAGTTTTCCTCAGCTAGTCTACAAATGTGCTCACTGACTTCTAAGGACATTTTAGTGGTTAATGAGATTTTGCCCCTTACCCTCAAGAGTTTCATTTACTTCTGAAATAAAAATTCACAGCTATTCTCTCAGCTGGGCTGATTCTAGTTTAAGGATAGAATTGAATTCACACCTACATTAGAATAAAAGGAAGCTCTATGTGACTGCTTGAAAATATTCGCAGAGCAGAATGAGAACCCACTATCTCTACAATTGTAACTGCACAGTAATGTTTCTTGCAAACATCTTAAAGAAGCTGCTGGATAAATTGGCTTTAATTTGCTGCTATTGTCCATGGCTAGATGCCCTCTCTGAGTGGCCCACGTACCTCAAGGTGGAATGTGATTGAGGAAATGCAGTCGGTTTGCTCAGGCAGTGGATCTGCATTAACTCTGTAAAGTGTACATATGGGAAAATCTTTGAATTTGCTAGGCCATTTAGCTGCTCAAGACACGGTCCATTAGTCAGGCAGTGTACAATGGCTTTTCTGAGTGCTCTAGTTAAGGGGCAGGATGTGTAAAGTAGTGTACACTTAGGTGGATAATTAATAATTAGCACTGGCTTGTAAGGCTGTAATATAATATATAGATTTCCGCACCTGTTAAGATCAGATCACCTTACCTTATTCTGAGAGAGTGTTCCTCCCTACAGAAAAAGAAAGAGCACTTCAGCGCATGTGAAAATCT
>PVKH010027675.1:0-12973 GCA_004027955.1 Chaetophractus vellerosus | reverse complement strand
AAGATTTATTTATATTTTATTACATATCTCCCCTTCCCCCCCCACTGCAGCGACGCGCCGAGACTGGTCACTGCGCAGGCGCGGCTTTCTCCGCTTGTGGGCAGCTTCTGCTTCCATTCACGGCTGGCTTTCAGTTCACGGGTGGCTGACTGCGCTCCATTCGCCGGTGACCTGCCCTGCCCGTGGCGGCTTTTGCCCTGTCCGTGGCAGCTTTTTGCCCTGCCCACGGCGGCTCTGGCCCGCCCACGGTGGCTTGCCATTCTCAAGGCGGTCTGCCCACTAGGAGAGGTCCCCGGGAACTGAACCCAGGGCCTCCCATGTGGTATGCCAGCGCCCTATCCACTGGGCTATCGAGCCGGCCCCAATTCTTTTTTATAAAGTGTTGAATTTAATTAGCTAAAATTTTGTTGAGGATTTTTGCATATATGTTCATGAGATATATTGGTCTGTACTTTTTCTTTCTTGTAATGTCTTTAACCAGTTTTTGTATTAGCATAATGCTGGTCTCATAGAATGAGTTAAGAAGTGTTTCCTCTGATTCTATTTTCTGGAAGAAATTGTAGAGAATTGGCATAATTTGTTCCCTGAATAATTGATAGTATTCACTAGTGAAACCATCTGGGCATGGTACTTTATTTTGAAAGGTTATTTATTGTTGATTCAATTTCTTTAATAGATATAGACCTATTTGGATTATCTATTTCTCTTTGTATGAATTATGATAGATTGTGTCTTTCAAGGAATTGGTCCATTTCAGGTAAGTTATCAAATTTGTGGGCATATAGTTGTTCATAATAATCTTTTACTGGCCCTTTAAAGTCCATGGGATTTTATTGATGACCTATATTTAACTTATGATATTAGTAATTTGTATTTTTCTTAATTTTTCTTGGATAGCTTGTCTACAGGCTTATCAATTTTACTGATGGCTTCTGAGAACCAACTTTTGGGTTTGTTGATTTTTCTCTGTTGCCTTCCTATTTTCTCTTTAATTAGTTTCTGCTATAATTTAAATTATTTATTTTGTTCTCTCTGTTTTATTTTAGGTTAATAGTGTTCTTCTTTATCTAGTATCCTAGGGTGGGAGCTTAGAATATTGAATTAGAATCTTGATTCTTTTCTAATATTTGCATTCTATGCTATAAATTTCCCTTAAGCGCTGCATTGGCTGCTTCCCACAAATTTGGCAAATCATATTTTCAATTAAATCCACTTGACTGATGTTGCTGTTAAATTCAGTTCTATCCTTACAGATTTTCTGTGCATGGGATATGAAAATTACTGATAAATGTGTGTTGTGGTCTCCAATTTTAAAAGTGGATTTGTCTAATTTTCTTTGCAGTTCTATCATATTTTGCCTCACTTACTTTGATGCTCCATGGGATTAGGCGCATACATTAAGGATTGTCATTTTTTTCTTGGAGAATTGGCTCTTTTACCATTTTTTAATGCTTCACTTTATCCCTAATAATTCTCCTTTTTCTTAAGTCTGGTTTGAATGAAATTAATATAGCTACTCCAGCTTTCTTATATATATATAGTTGACTTAATACCTACCATATTTGTTACTATTTTCTATTCATTGATTACACTTATTCTTTGTTTTTGTCTTCCCCTGTTTTTCTTCCATCTCTGGTTTTAATTGAGTTTCATATGATTCCATTTCCACTTCTTTTTTGGCATATCAATTAACATTTTTTTGTTGTTGCCTTAGAGAGTGCAATATACATTTACAACACTGTTCTAATCCTACTTTCAAATAATACTGTACCACCTTATGGGTAGTTTAAATACCCTATATAAGAGTATTCTCATTTCATCCTGTCCCTTATTTCTGTTATTCAATTCACTTATAAACTTTAATTGCCTATTACATTGTTGCTTTGAACAACTGTCTATTAGATCAATTATGAATAAATGAAATAAAATATTTTATTTTACCTTCTATTATTTCTTCTCTAATGTGCCTCTTTTCTTTATGCAGATCTATGTTTCTGACTTACATAATTTTCCTTATCTCTGAAAGACTTAACTTTTCTTTCATTGCTGGTAAACTGGCAACATATTCCCTCATACTTTGTTTGTTTGGGAAAGGAATCCCTTCCATTTTGGAAGGATACTTCTGCTGGTTACAGAATTCTAGTTTGGTGATTTTTTTTTCTTTCAACACTTTAAACATTTCATTCTATTATCTTCTTGCTTGCATGGTTTCTGTAAAATAGCCCAATATAATATTATCGTTATTCTTCTAAGTTCCTTCTCACCATCATCTGGCTTCTTCCAAAATTTTCTCTTTGTCTTTTACATTCTGTTGTTTGAATATGACATAGGTCATGTAAATTTGTTGGGATTTATCCTGCTTGGTATTCTCTGAGTTTTTTGAACTTCTAGTTTGTTGTCTGTCTTTAATTTTGGAGAGTTCCCAGTCATTACTACTGCAAAAATTTCTTCTCGTACCTCTGTATCTTCTCCTGGTCTACCCATTACACATTTGTCATACCTTTGGTTATTGCCTAATGGTTCCTGGATATTCTCCAGAATTTTAACTTTTTTTTCCCTCTTTGCATTTTAATTTTGACAGTTTATGTTGATGTATCTTCAAGCTCACTGCTTCTTTTCTCCACTGTGTCCAGTCTAATGATGATCCCATCAAAGGCATTCTTCATTTATGTTAGTGTTTTTGCTTTCTAGCATGTTCTTTTGATTCTTTCTCAGAATTCCAATCTCTCTACCTATATTAGCCATCTGCTATATGTTGTTCACTTTTTCCATTATTCATAGTTATTAAAATTAGGTGTCGCCAAAATCTCTGCCATATCTCATTTTTGTTCTAGTGCTTCCTTTGT
Organism: Chaetophractus vellerosus; assembly: GCA_004027955.1. Taxonomy (NCBI): domain Eukaryota; kingdom Metazoa; phylum Chordata; class Mammalia; order Cingulata; family Chlamyphoridae; genus Chaetophractus; species Chaetophractus vellerosus. Next base: position 10,127 of record PVKH010027675.1, on the reverse strand, counting down.
CTCTTTAGACTGTGCTGTTTTTTATCTTTTAACATGACTTGTAATTTTTTGTTGAAAGTTGGACATGATGTATCAGATTATAGGAACGGTGGTAAATGTGCCTTGGTATGAAGTTGGTCTTTTGTTTGTTTTTTCCGGTTGTGTTTAATGTTTGCTGTAGCTGTAAGTGTCAGAGGCTTAAATTTCCTATAGGGTCCTTATGTTTGCCTTCCCTGTAGTCCTTAGGCTTCATTCTGAACTCCTTAAATAAGGTGAGTATGTATCTTGCAGCTCTCTCAGTTGTGATGCCCGTTTGTTACACTGGAGGCCTGTCAATGTGGTGATAAGGTATTGAGAAGAGAAAGCATTTTATAATGTTCTGATTAAATTTCAGGAATTTTTAGAGAACCTGAGTAACTGGGCTGTGATCTTCAGAGGCTTTCTTTGTCTTTCTTTTCTTTAAGGTTATAGAAGCTAGATTTTTATATTTGTTCCTTCCCTAGATTGGATAAGGCTTTGGTAAAGTAGTTTCCCTTGAGGGCATTTCAGAGAACTAAATCATTTGAGTATATTTTTAAATAATTAGTTTCCCACTGTGCATGTTTCAAAATAGTTATTTTCTCCTTCTCCTGCTGGAAGCATGGGGTGGAGTGTGGGGTAGAATGGGTTGTGTTCTCTAATCTTTACCATGAAAATCTTTTAGAGCTCCTGGAGGTAAAACTCATAAAAGTGTGTTCCTCTGTTCCCCTACTCCCACAAGACTGGGTCCTGAGAATATTAAATTTCAAAATAGTTCACACTAAGCATCTAGCAATTTGTCAGTTGTTCACATGGTCCTACCAATTCCTGGGTCCAGTGGTTTATGCTCCTGGTAAGTACTGATTGCCTTTCTTTTTAGTTTCCTGGTGACAGTTTGCTTTGTTACCTCAGTTCTTTGATGAATCTAAGAAGAGTTGTGATTTTCAGATCATTCAGCATTTTTCTTGTGTGAGCAATAGTGATGCCATCTGAGCTCTTTATTTGTGGGAACAAAATAGCCTTTCTATTTTGACCATATTACCAGATTCTGATACCAACTAAATTTTGGGAACTACCATAAGACTTTTTTTGTGGCCCTTTGCTCTAGTTCTCCCATAAGCATTATGCAACACTCATACACCTTCCATCTCCATGCAAAGATCTCATGTGATTATACCATCTGTCCTGATTCACACAGACATGATTATTACTCCTTAATGGAAACCTCTACTTGAATATCTTCTCCCAATCAGTTTTTTTCCATATGAGCTAATAAAATCTTTTCATCTTAAGCCTGGTCTTCCTTTTCTCTCATATTTATAAAAGTGACATTGCCATTCAAGGCTAATAGCCAGAATTAAGCCTCGGAATTCCAGGACTGACCATGTGAAACATGGGAATACCATCAATATAGGAGAAGAGGAGCTCAGAAATGTGATGACATGGTATATGAGCTCTTCAGACCAGTTATTTCTGAAGCCAGATAGAATCTTTTGATGTTTCATTCATTTGCTCTACCATAATCTACGTCCCCACTTTTGTCTATTCAAGCCAATTTCAGTTGGCATTTGTTCACTTGAAAGAGAAATAATGCTGAAGAATTTGAAAATGATCACTTGGAATTGGGAGGCTATAAATGAAATGTAGGAACAAAGTACCTCTTACACAGCCACTGGTTTTTTATTGGTTCTGGTACTTTAAAAAAAATAAAACTTGAATACTTAATGGCTTGGTGTGTAGCTATATCATTTATCCTTTGCAAAACATTCCAACAAAACCGTAATTCTTTTTAGCTAAGTACCTGATCCATTTTGGCTTCATGCCAAGTAGGCTTCAGAATTTTATTGTTACAACTTGAAACTTCTCTTTTCTGCTGGGAACTATATCAGGATACTCAAGTTTCATTCATATTTTGTCTGAATATAAAGTCAACAAAGAGGGAATAAACAGAATTTGGAGAAGTACATAAATCAGATCTGATGATCAGGTTGAGGCTTCAAAATTTAGCTGTGACAAAAGCCTTAATAGGGAGAGTAAAACCATTTTTGTATTCATAGACCCAGTTGTTGCCCTAGTCTTTGATGACATGGAAGAACAAAGTTGGAGTAAAGGAGACTAAATATATCGGTACATATCTGTTCAGACAAATAAATAGCATCTTTGGCTATGAAGAATAAATGGCTTAAAGAAGTTATGGATGTGGACCAACCAGGCTTGGTTGCAAATGGAGTTTAGATCAAGCTATTGTAGTTTTTAGGACAGTACCTGAATGGGTATTGGTAACAGTATGGACAATGGGATATGAGAGAGCAGACAATGTTGAAATGTAAGTTATATGTTAGACAACATAAGTTGCTGCCCCCTGTGGCTTCTTCACGACTGAATATACTAACATGCATTTAAAAGTCAAATATGACTAAATATAGAGAGTTGGAAATTGAAAGCATGTATATGTGTGTGTTGAGTGTAAGGGAGTGGATGAAGTAATTTATAGTTAGTGTAAAGTATAAGAAGAGAGATGCTTAAGGAACACCTGTGTTAATATACTTGTTTGTATCTCTGCAAAAAATAATGTAAACATCTTGAGGACTGTAATTAATTGGCCATCTTAGATTATCCAAAGCCTGGTATAAACAATAGTATATCACTTTACATATATTTGAATAAATGGAAGAACAGTGAATTATTCACATCAGTTCATAGGGAGCCATATACATTTGGGGAAAAAATGTAGGCATCTTCTTTGTAAATATATCCCATTTTCATACTGAAAGCCTGTTGCTATTCTTCCACAAGAGTCAAAACTACTTCTATGCTTTAATGAACCTAACAGCCTCATATGTGTCTACAGTGGTTATTGGTCTGGGTATTCTGTTTACTTTTTGGCCTTTACTGTGGAACCATCTCTCTATTCCCATCATATCAGGGGGTGGTGGGGATGTGATGAAGCTTTGTATTCAGGGAGAGGAACTATCACTCCTTGACTCACATCTTCTCTCTTATTCCTAGGATGTGGATGGCATCTTGAAAAGGTATATATAGGAGACCAAGGATGGACCTTTTGTGTTATGAAAAGTGGTTTGTATCCATGAAAGTTATCTGGTGATCAATTAGAACGCAATATCTTTCAGGGAAGGAAAATTTAGATGCAATTTTACCTTAAGTTCATGGTCATAAATCAATGTTCCATAACTATTGAGAATGGACCAGATTCATGGTAAGAAATTTGGGCTTTGGGAGGTCACATCATTGGGGCTAGTAGAGATATTAAGGATGAGCATCAGACCTCTATGACATGAATTTTATTCACCCTTTGTGCCTATATACAGCCTTGGTGATCATATTTCATAGGTGCTTGCCTTATCATGGGGTGGGGGATGTCTTGTTTTTCTTTTATCTGCCAAGTCCCCAGAATTTCCCGTAAGGACAACTCCTTTATATTTATATTTCTCCCCTGGGAATAGAAGATACCAGATCTTTCTCTGTGATTCTATATATTTTTTCAGAAACAGACACAGGTCTTAGGGAATAAAATTATGGCCCTAGTGTAAACAAGTGATCCATCTTAGTCACATACGTTGAAGCCAGTAAATAAAGGTGGCATCTGTGTGTCTAAAATTGCAATCCTACCTAGCATCATTAAGTTCTTTAAAACACATAGTTTGATGTTCATAACTTCTTCCTACCACGTGTTGTAACTTTTTCCCAGAGGACCTGAAACCTCAGATGTTATTCTGAGGCCTTCCTACTGGAGAAAAGGACTTTGAAGACCCTTGAGCTTCTCCAAATAGAATTCCCACATTTGGTTTGTCTCAGTCACCCAGAATTCAGGTTGAGCAACCTCACTTTATGACTATCTCCTTGAGAAACAATATCCCAGTGACTTTTCTACACATTAATTGTTCTTTTTTTTTCAGAGATATCAAAAGTTTTTTTTTAAGTCAATTATTTCATAAATTTCAAATGATTTCTAGGAGTTAGGAGGGAAGGGGTAATTATTTTATTTTAGAAGAAAGAAACTGCTTCTGAGTGCTCAAGACTTTCCCAAGGCCACTCAGAGGGTAAATGGGAAGGTGGGCATGAACTCATGGCTTCAGGCTCCAGTGTCAGGAGATTCCTTTCTTCTTCCTCAGTCTCCTAAGGGAAAAGGTTCAAGTGCATCAGTGGGGTGTAAAGAGAGGAAGTCAGTGGTGTTGGAGGGATAAATTACCAGAGGTATAGAGGTCACATTTTGTCATCCCTAGGAGTAAGAGTTTGACCCTGAAGAAGCCAGTATGTTTTCAAAATAAAAAACGGAATGTATTTCGAGCTCGAGAACTGAGTGGGATCCTGCAAGTTTATAGAGGTAAGGAGAATCAGGGGAAGGGTGTGGCTGTGCGATTCTTTGTGCAAGCAGGGGCTAAATGGGAAGAGGGTGCAATGCCTTGGTGGCGAGAATCTAATGGAGGGACAGTGTGTGCTGATGATGTGGTCATAGTTATGGGAACGGCCAGAAGTCTGGTTTATCCTCTCATTTACCACCTCACCATCTCACAATAGTCCCCTCTTCTTGCTCAGTCTGGAGAAGAAATAGATTTCAGGGCTGACTCTTGCTTACATTTCATCTTATGGAATTCTTTTATCATTTCAGAGCTGACAGAAGTCCAGAGCTACTATGGTAAGGAAAAAAATCACAGTTATCTTCAAGCCACCCTGTTATCATCATCTTTCAGAATTTCATCTTCTCTAGTAGGCCTCATGCCTCAATGTCTGTTTTTCTAACACCCACATATATAATATTTCTCCAGTCCCTCTCTCCCTATGACTCCTTAACAAAGTTCTTCCTAGCTCCCTCTCAACTTCTTCTTAAGATCCCTATCAAAATATCATGAATAGGGAACCAGCTGTGGCCCAATTGGTAGACCCCTGGTTTACCACATGGGAGGCCCCGGGTTTGGTTCCCGGGGCCTCCTTGAGAAGGCAGGCCACCTTGAGAAGGCAAGCTGCCACGAGCTGGCAAGCCGTTGTGAGCAAAGGCAAGCCGCCGTGAGCATGGCAAGCCACCGCAAGCAGGCAAGCCGCCGTGCGGTGAGCTGACTCAGCAGGATGCCGCAAGAGGGGGAAACAAGCAGACACAGAAGAACGCAAAAGCAAAAATGAACACAGCAAGAACAAGCAGCAAGGGGCGGGGATATATAAATAAATAAAAAATAAATCTTTAAAAAAATATATCCTGAATAAAACAACTTCATATCCTTCAGATTCTCTGTAATTTTCCTACAGTGCACATGACGCTGAAGTCATTCAAGACCAATTCACCTATTGTCTTTTCTGAGGATCGGAGACAAGTGAGATATGTACCCAGTTCCAAGTCAATGAAGATGAGCAATTATGATGTTTATGATGTTTATGATGTCCTAGGCTCTCCCTTGATCAAATCCGGGAAACATTACTGGGAGGTAGATGTGTCCCAGAAAACTACCTGGTTCCTGGGGGTAAAAAACCATACCACCTTTTCAAACGTTAGAGGTGTAGGTTATCTAGATGCTTACTCCAGATATCAGCCTCAATATGGCTACTGGGTTATAGGTTTACAAAATCAATCTAGGTATAATGCTTTTGAGGATGCTTCTTCCTCAGATCCCTTGATCTTGACCCTCTACTTGCCTGGTCATCTCTGTCGTGTTGGGGTTTTCCTAGACTATGAAGCTCAAACTGTTTCATTTTTCAATGTCACAAACTGTGGGTTTCTCATCTATAAATTTTCTGATTGTCAATTTTCTGGAACTGTTTCTCCATATTTCAATCTTACAAATTGTGGAGGTCTCATGTCCCTGTGTTCACCAAGCTCTTGAACTTTCCATACACTAACTCTCTTCTGTGTGGTGTTTCTCATCCTGGAATAACTCTGTTGCACCCAGGTCATGAGCACTATCCCAGACATCTTTTCCTTGCTCTCCTTTCGATCCTTTTGAAAGTCCTCCAGTCATCAATAGGATGTACAGTTTGCCTAATCCTTTTCCTCCAATAGCTTCTTATCATTAGGAAGGAGGCCGAATTCATCATTTTCCATATTTCCAAGAAAAAATGACTGATCCCTCCTAAAAAAAAAAAGGTCAGCTTTGGGGTAACACCTCTGCAAACTCCACTCCTCATTCTTTCTGCCACTTGTTTTTCAACAACCTTCTCTTTATCTAAGACCTTGTATAAGAGTTGCTTGCTAAGAAATGAGTTCTTAAGGGTATGTCTGCTTACTCATGATGCCCATATTTACCTAGGAGTTAGTGAGAAAATAATACAAATAGTATATACTAAAAGTGTAGGTTTTGAGTCCAGAATGTCACAAGTCCAGAGTTCAAGTCCTTTTCCATATTCCAGCAGTGTTACTTTGAATAAGATACTTAAAGAGTTGTGATTAAAGTTTTTAAAATCATTTTGGGATAAAAACTGTTAATACTTAAAATCATTGTGAGGAACTTAAGATTATTAAATGTAAAGTACCTAAGGGTCTTGATTTAATAACTATTTGTTCTACTTTTACCTTAAAAATATAAGCTGTCCCAAAGATTTGTATCTTCAGGAGAACTTCCGATTCTCTACTGAAGTCTCATTTTTCAGGACCCAAGTACCACTGTCAAAATTATTCCAGCTCTTCTTTGATTAACATACATATCAGTTCAATTTTATCCTAATTATGATGTCACATACTAGCTTTTTGAAGTAAACTAAATTCTATGGAATACACCTTTTCATTTATAAAATAATATAATGAAACTTGCCTGATGGAGTATTGTGAAAATTAAATAATAGAATGTTTTTAATAACCTCTGCCATTTCCTAACATGTTAACAGTGATCCATAATGGTGCATATTAATTTTTTGACTCCTTTTCTCTAAGACTTGAAATAACTGATTTTAAACTTACATGTTAGTTTATTTTCAAAACTATTACCTTTGCTTTGTTTTAAGAAATAGAGTAACTTGATTAAAGAACCACATTTATTTTTAGAAATATTTTCTAATTGCAAAATAAAGATTTCAGCATTGTAAAATGCTCTTTGTTCTTATCTTCATAGCCATCTGGACTTCATTTCATAATTGCAATAGTCCCTTAATCTGATTACATTAAAAGTTGATTTGATATTCTTTCTTCTTTCTGCAGTAATTCTATTTCACTGGACAGACTCTTCTCTTTTGCCCAGTTTTTAAAAATTATTATTCTCATGGTGAAGGAACAGTCAGGCATATTCTTGAGGGATTTCTCAACAGTGGTGGCAGCATCTGACTGCTTTGGTCAGCCTCACTGAAGTGAGTTTTCGGGATCAAAGTTTCCTTTGGCCTCTTCTCCTTATCCTGTGAGGCAGGTGGGGAAATGTTTCTGCAGTGGATGTTCATGCAGGGCTTGATGGAAACCCCATGGCTTTTCGCATTTTTATTTCCCACTTTGTCCCAACTGAGTCCTGAGCTGGAAAAAATAATATGTCTACATGTATGCTTCACCCGTTGATGGATATTTGGATTGTTTACAATTTGAGGTATTAAGAATAAAGTTGCTATGAATATGTACATATCTTTGTGAAATGGGTTTTTTCCATTTCTCTTTTGTACACTTAAAGATGGAATTGAAACTTTATCCTGTTAACATGTGAGAGTTCCAGTTGTTCCACAACCTGACAAATTCTTGAGATTGATAGTATTTTAATGATAGCTCATTTAGTGTATTTCTAGTGATATTTCATTATGGTTTTAATTTTCATTTCTCTGATAACTATGTTTTTCACCTTTTTATATGTATGTATACTGGCCATTTATATAACATCTTTGTGAAGTACTCATTCATATTTTTGCCTCTTTTTAATTGCATTATTTGTCTTTTATTGAATTTTAAATGTCTTTTATATTTATTTTCTCTCAATTTTTGACTAGGTCTATTGAATTTCTTAACATTATGTTTTGAAGAAGGGCAGTATTAAATGTTATCAATTCCAATTTATATTTTTTATGATTATTTCTTTTTTAACTTTTAATTTTGAATAATTTCAAGCAGAGACACTGCAAAAATAATAAAATAATATATGGAACACTTCATGAATTTATGTGTCTTCCTTGAACAGGGCCCATACTAATCTTCTCTGTACCATTCTGATATTAGTATATGTGATACTAATGTAGGCATGGTTACTTCTTTTTTTGAATCAAGAAATCTTTGCTTACCCCAAAGACACAAAGCTTTTTAACTTCTGTTTTCTTCTAGATGTTTTATAGTACTCATGTTTAGAAGTTAGATCCATTTCAAGTTAAATTTTGTGTGTTGTGTGAGATAAAGTTTGATGTTCTTTTTCTCTACACTGATATCCAGATTTTCAAGAGCAATTTATGTAAATCTATTCTTTTTCTATTTAATCACCTTTGTTAAAAATAAATCGACCATGCCAAAAAGTTCATGAAAAGATGCTCAACATTATTAGCCATTAGGAATACGCAAATCAAAACTACAATGAGATACCAGTTCTACCCATTAGAATGGCTGCTACCAAAAAAACAGGAAAAAATGGAAAAATAAGTTTTGGAGAGGATGCACAGAAAAAGGAATACTCATCATTGCTGGTGGTAATGTCAAATGGTCAGCCATTGTGGAAGGCAGTTTGATAGTTCCTCAGAAAGCTAATTATATAATTACTATATGACTGGGCAATCCAACTATGAGATATATATCCAAAAGAATTGAAAACAGGGAACAAAAAGATATTTCCACATGGATGTTCATAGCACATTATTCACAATTGCCAAAATATGGATGCAATCCATGTGTCCAACAACTGATGAATGGATTAACAAAATGTGGAATATACATACAATGGAATAATATTCTGTCTGCCATATGAAGGAATGAAGTCCTGATACAAATAAATAAAAAATCAATAAAAAAAAAAGTCCTGATACATGCTAAACAACATGGATGAACCTTGAAGACATCATGTTGAATGAAATAAGCCAGACACAAAAGGACAAATATCATATGATCTTACTGTTTTGAAACAACTAGAATAAGGAAACTCATAAAGTCAGGAATCTAGAATACAGGTTACAAGGGGATGGAATGGGATAGGTAATGGGAAGTTAATGTTTAAAATGTACAGGGTTCCTATTTGTCTCCCTCTCCATACTTCCAAAGCATGGGGTCTATGCCTGGTTCTTACAGCCTTTACCATATCTGTTGTTCTATAAAATATCTCATAAACAGTACCATAGAATAGTTTAGGCTCGGCTCTAGCTCTACTTTTGACGAGATATTTGATCATGGGAAGTCATTTAAATTTCTCCACCTTAGCAATACTCTCACTTATTTAAAGATATATATATGAGGAATAAATGAAATCACATGTGAAACAATGTCTAAATAACTACATGTGAAATGGTAATTGTCCTTATGGTGGATATTGTTGTTTTGCAGTTTTCTCTGAAAAGGTAAGTGTGGGACATCAAAGTGGTCTGTGTGTAGAGATGTATTAGAAGATGAAAATTTCTTCACAGGAAATCATATCTGTGTCCTTGAAGCTTAACTCGTGGTGAGCAATGACAGTTTGAGGGCAAGGAGAAGAGAAGAAAATGAAAAATGTCCTAATCACTTAGGAAGAGGTACGGATGTACCTTTTTTAAAAAACTTTTTAAAATTTTTTAGGAAATACCGGGAATTGAACCCAGGACCTCATACATGGGAAGCAGGTACTGAACCACTGAACTTCATCCTCATCCCAATGAAAGTTGATTTCTTTGTTTGTTTGTTTTTAGAAGGCACCAGGGATTGAACCCGGGACCTCATCAACAAGAAGCAGGCGCTCAACCACTTGAGCAACCTCTGTTCCCCTAGCTTTATTTTTTTATTCATCAAGGAATTGTTTGGTAACCACTGTGGGTCAGGCATTATTACTCTGCACATACACTCTTCTAGGAGATGGGGATACACTTAGAATTCGAAAAAAACGTCCCTGATCTCAAGGAGATCCAATGCAACAGTAAGAAACAAAGCAGAAGTAACAAAACAATTGAAGTTAGACATTTACATGCATCTATTATTCCTGATGTATTTAGCAGAATAAAATTAGTCAAGTGCAGTGAATTTGACAGGCATAATTTACTAACCTGGAAAC
>PVKH010027674.1:0-12973 GCA_004027955.1 Chaetophractus vellerosus | reverse complement strand
GCCATGCCCGTGGGGGCTCCGCCCTGCCCGTGGTGGCTTTTTGCCTTGCCCACGGCGGCTCTGCCCCGCCCACGGCGGCTTGCCTTTCTCAAGGCCGTCTGCCCGCTCGGAGAGGTCCCCGGGAACCGAACCCGGGGCCTCCCATGTGGTACACCGGCGAGCTCTTTATCCACTGAGCTATCTAGCCGGGCCCAGCAATATATTCTTTATGTTTGTCTTTTCCAGTGTTGTGTGTGTATGTGTGTATATATATATATACATAAACATAAATATTTACATATTTATATATATACAAACATAATGCAAATGTATTATATTTATAGTGGTGGTTTACCAAGTCAATCAATATATTTGTACCCCATCATTTTAGTGATTGTATAGTATTCCATTGTATGGATTTTCTAAAATTTATTCAAGCCATCCCCTATTGGTTAATATAAATAATAATATATAAGTAATATATGTGTATCTAATATAATTATATAATATATAGTATAAATATACAATCTTATTTATACAAATATAAATAATATAAATAATGCTATGATGAAAATATAATATTTTAGTGTACTTTTATTTTATTGCTTTCCCTAAAGACATTCATAGAGATATAAGTAGGAGGTACACTTTTTGGGGGGACCACTTGTTGCCAAATTGCTTCCCAAAAAGGTTATACCAGTTTATATTCCCTCCATAAAAAAATGAATTTTCCCCAAACCCTCTCCAGTGCTGGTTATGCTTTCTTTAAACTTTGTCAAGGTGTTAGGGAAAAAATAATGATTTTTTCATTTGCAATTCTTTGACCTTTTCTGAGATTAAGCATTTCTATATATTTATTGGCCATTTATGTGTTCTCTTTTGTGAGACACATGTTTAATATCTTTTGTCCAATTTTCCATTTGGATCTTTCTCTTTTTTTCTTGATAATTTGTAGAAGCTTTTAATATAGGGATAATATGGCTATTAGCCCTATTATATATGTTACAAATATGTATTTCCAAAACTTCATTTATGGTCATCCTTGAATCTTAAAAGTTTTACTTAGAGCTAGCTATATTTCAATTCTGCAAAATAAAGTTAACTCATAGGCCATGAAGAAATGGAAAGTTCCTGAATGCCTTGTATACATAGTAATAAAATCTGCTGCTGAAATCACCTCATAGTTACACCTCTCCAAGCTACCAGTAGTAGTCAGAAAATTTATTTAATTCACAGATAAAATCCTGGTATGAAATTTGTTGTTCAGGCAACTCCAGCTTCTAGGAAAATTGGTCTTGGCCTCATGTGCATGAGACCCTTCTGGTTTCCTCAAGAAGCAAAATCCCAGGAATAGGGGGTTTTGAGTGATGTGAATCATTTCTCATTACTCCCATTCCACCTTAGGACTCTTAGAACTAGGGTGCCAGGGAGAGAACAGCAATATGTTTTCCCACATTTCCAGACCTCATCTGGCCCAGGATAGGGCTCTAGATGACTGGTTCAGTTGCTTATCTTTCCTATGGTAACCTGGTAGACAAGAAAATTATGTACTTGAAAGTATACATTAAAATGTAATCTTTGTCCCGGGTCAGCATGAAATAATTACTGTATCTAGAAGGCAAACATTTCCAGCTCCTACCCTTGCAAAGATTTAAATATCCATGTGAAAGGAGAGAGAGACTAGAATTAGAGTACCATCTTTACAGGGCCTGATATCTGCCAAGTAGGAGGGGACAAGAAGTCTCGAAATGACTGTTCTTTCATCGATGCTTTCGCCGGGCCAAGGCAAGGTACTGGTGGCTTACCTTGATGAAGGAATATAGGGACTTTCCATAGAGCCTCTTGAAGCTGGCCCGGATGTCCAGCATGTCAATCTCGGCTCGAGAAACCATCACTCTGATTAGAGTGTCGTCATCGGTGCCCAAGCCCTAAGGAAGAAAATGAGATCCCCAGAGTCAGAGCCTATATGTTTTCAGATAGCGCTCTTCTCTCATCCAGCGTGCAAGACTATGCCTGACTGTGCGGATGATGTCCTTGATGATGTCCTTTGCCTGCCCCACAACCTTAGAGGACTGCAGAATATCCTCACTCCTTACCGTAGTATTCAAGACTTCCCATAACTTACTTGTCCAACACTCTGTGTTCTGAAAAGAGATTACTCTGCCATTCTAAAGACACCCCCTGTGCTGTCCAGTCTGCCAGCCTCACCCACAATGATCCTGTCCCTCCCACCACATAAAATCCTCTGATGTAAAATTTCCTTTAAGATCCTGCTCAAAGATACCAACCTTCTTCATATAATATTTTCTGTTCCCTTACCCCCCACCACCACCAAATACAAATATTGGGGAAAAAACAAAACCCTTTCCTGTGTGTTCCTACAATATTTGGATCCTCAACTTCTCTCTTACATTCTATTTTGTTATTCTTGGTGTTTTTGGTGTTTTGCACAAACCTGCCTTCCCTATAAGGCTAGAAGATCTTTGAGAGCAGGGACTACCTTTGGATCTTGCACAGAATATGGGCTCTGGAGCTGGACTGCCAGGGTTTGAATCACTGTTCCACTGCTTCCTCACATTACTTCCTTGGGCAAACTGCATATCCTCTCTATGCCTCCATTTCCTCATCTATAAAATGGGGGATATTAATAGTCCCCGCCCCGTGGAGCTGTTGTGGGAATAAAATAAATCTCTCTATATAAAGCATTAAAAACAGTGACCTAGACATCATAAGTACTCAGTACATACTACCTAGTATAGTTATTAGCAGGCACTCTAATTGATGAATATCTCAGGCTGAAATTTGGGGATGGGAATGTGTAAGTCATCTAAAGGAGAACATAGCATGCCAAGTCATTCAGATGCTAAAAATGAGACCACTTGCCTTCATAGATTTATAAAGTCTTTCAGCAAAATATGCGGATTTGTTCCTCATGCACTTTACTGTCAAGAGAAAAAAGAAATGAAAAAGATTGCATCTAAAACCTACAAGAAAAAGAAAATGACAGTTGTTCCTTCTTTTTCTACAAAGTATCAAGTGGTATCTCTTGATTACTTTGCTTGAGAAATTTTAGGCAATGTTTCATGAACATGAGCTAAGCTGAGGACATTTTCACAGATGGTAAGTACTGTCAATCTATCATCAAGCTCCTGGAGGATTAATTAATAAAGCAAAGGGCGGCATATAGTTTCAAAATGATTACTATCTCCATCATTGGAGAAGTTATTCATTCTAGCCATTCACAGACTAGACGCAGCTAGTAGAGGATCATCTTTCCCATATGATGAAATATAAAAGGCACAACGGATATAAAATATATAAAGCCAGGTAGTACACTAGCAATCAGATTGTTCATAATACTTCCTGTTTAAAATTCTGGAACACACCATGAGGGATTTAAACAATTTTTATCCCCCTTCTACCAAAAAATAAACACCTACCTGCCCATAAAAAACTGATAACAAGAAAGTTTACAGACATTTGTTTCTCCACTCTTATTCCCTGCCAGCTTACCGATAGCCAGCAAAGCATCTTCAAAGCTCCCAGATGTTTCAGATTTAATACTCTGTTCAATGTCCTTCTGTGATATCCTTTTGTACTCATCAAACACTACAAACAAGAACAAAATGGTATTATTAAGAATAAGGAATAGAGGAAAGTAAAATGTATGGAGAGCATGAGCATCTTTTCACCAGGCTGCACTATTTCTTCTTTGGAGAGAAGCCAGGAGGGCTATGGCAGAGGGGAAAGGGCTCGAGAGGAAGAAGGGGCACCAGGCATCTTGGAAGACACAAGGCAAGTCCCTCTCTTATCTGGGACCCTGTTTTTTCACATGTAAAATGAAGTTGACCTCCACAGAGATTTGCTTTTCTCATTTCCTTAATAAGCAGAATGTATCTTTTTGCTATTTTGGTCTGGACAATCGCTTGTATGTTCATTTTCCTTTTGGCTCATCAAAATTAGAAGAAGTCAACCTCTTTAAAAATTGAGTCACATTTTATAACAGCTGGTCACATCTTTTAATAGACTTTAACATAATTTTTTTCACTTCCTTGCCAAGTATTTTTTTTAATGTGATGAATATGTTTTCCTTTCTTGCCGCCTCCTTCTGGAGCCTTCAAAACACTGAATATCTGTTTTGTTTATCTTAACATCAATTTCTTTGGGGTGCTGCCTTACCCTACCACAGTGTGAGTTTCAAAGGGATGTCAATGAAAGGGTACCCCTACTCTCCAAAATATACCATCACCTTCACTGAACATGTGGGCAGTTCACACAATCAAGACCAACCAGAGTTTCCCCTGGAACATTTTTTAATTGAGCAGACCAGGAGGGTGGCCGAAATCACTGAGTCATCCTTTGAGAACGTTCAAGCTGTTCTTTAACATCAGGGAACATAAAAACCACCAGGCAAACTGGTTAATTTTTCTGGGTCCCACTCTAAGAGATGAAGTGTGAAGCATGGGTTCTGGAGTCAGGGTTCAAAGATCAGCCATTTAAATAAGGTAAACAGACTTTAGAAAACTCTGACTCAGAAATAAAATTCAAGAATTCCTTCCACTGAGACGCCCCAAAATGCCTTGATTTCTATTCTTCCCAAAGTTGTTCAGCTCGTCTTTAATTATACAAGCTGCCAGTGTTTTCCATTTTCCCACTGTTCCCATTCTATATTATTTCCTTTTAAGCTGAAGTCAAGGTGTGTCGCTTGGAATCAAAGAACCCTAAATGACATACTTTCTAATCCTCAGTTTCCCCCCGCCCCTCTATAAACTAGGGAAAATAATGACTACTCCCTGGGATGTTGCAAGAAACATTGCTTATAATATGCTTAGCACTATACCCGGAAGACAGAAAATTAACAAAACTGTAGCTGTTGTGAATCCTCACTATTTTTGTTGGTTGGGAATTAAACTATGAAGTTTTCTTTATCCAAATAGTTCTTAAAATATTTGCTTCCCGTTGCTGATAAGCAGATCCAATGGTTTACAGATATTTTTTAACTGCTCCTCTATTGACTTGTACCCAGAAATAAGTGTTACCAAACTTAATGTTTCTGAGGATTTGCAGTTCTTGGCAGATACCACCAGGGGGAGATGTGTGTTATTACTAATCAGGCAAGGGAAGACAATGAAATAAGGAGCTGAGAGTCACAAGTTGGGGTGTCTGATGGTAGTCCATGCTATTTAAACTGATTAATCACCTACTTTTTGTCACTGTGAAATATATGAAATAATTACAGCTTAAAAATATATTGTACTCTTCAATTACTTTGTCTGCAATTTAGCAAACTCATTCTTTTCAAAGTTGCCACAAGCTTTGTAAACTGTGTGTGATTATAAGGACATGTAGTGTTTATAAAATTATGATGTAGCATATATAACTAAAGAGCTCAAATATAAGATGAAATATCTTATTATACCCTTACTACTGTTTACAAGAAGAAAATAAACTTGACAACAGATAAGCTACAATTGTATAGTATCTTTCCCCTAAAGTTAAAAACACAGTACAGGGGCCGGCTGTAGCCCAGTGGATAGGGCGCCGGTACACCACATGGGAGGCCCCGGGTTCGGTTCCCAAGGGCCTCTCTGAGCGGGCAGACCGCCTGAGAAGGCAAAGCCGCCGTGGGCGGGGCAGAGCCGCCACAGGCAGGGCAAAAAGTTGCCACAGGCAAGGCAAAGCTGCTATGGGCAGGGCAAAGCCGCCACGGGCAGGGCGAGCCACCTGCAAACGGAGCAAGGCCGCCTGCAAACGAAGCAAAAGCCGCCTGGGAACGGAAGCAGAGCTGCCCACAAGCGGGGCAAGCCGCCTACGCAGTGAGCTAACTCGGCGCGTCACTGCAGTGGGGGAGAGACAAAGCAGACATAGAAGAACAAAAAAAATGAACACACAGCAAGAGCAAGCAGAAAGGGGAGGGATATGTAACAAAAAAAAAACACATTACAAAGATTAGAATTTTCAGAAGCAAATTAGAAACATAACATAAGAAATGGAATTTGAAACTACCCAATACTTATTTTACACACTATACTCCCTAAAGAAGTCACTTCTATTAACTTTATAGCTTAAACAGGATAAATGTCAACCAACATTTCTATTTTATTCCTTATTCATGTACTGAAAATTATTTTCTTATATAACTAAGTTAAAATGAAAGTCTTGGGGCTGTTTTATAAAAAGGACTGACTATGACAGTTTGGTTTCTTAGAACCAGGAATGAGTACACTGTGTTTGCTATTTATTCATAATTAATCTTTCAGACACTCATGCACGTTGTTGCTCTCACACATTTCCGAGGTAAGACATCTGAGACCGTTCAGCTCTCTGTACCAAGTGAAGGGGAAAGGTTATCAATTAATGGTGGGCAGTACAGTTTTTCCCTTCTTTCGGTTTCTTAGGAAGTTGAGCAAGCGCCTTACCATGCAACAGGTGATTTCGATTCCGGGAACAGAGAATACTTAGAAATTTCACCTCATCGGTCCCCCATTTCTTCTCTCCAGCTTCATACAGAGCCTAAAGCCAAATAAAGCACAAGTTTAAAACACCATAGAGAATGTGCCAAGACATATACAGATATTTCCAGAACTTCAAAGACCCGAGTAGCTTGGTTTTGTATTGTTGGTGATGAAGGTGGGAGTTGTGGTGGTGGTGAGTGGAAATGACTCAGGAGTTTTCAGTAGGCACAAGATTAATGGGACCCTATAAGATCTCCCTGAGAGTCAGGGCAAACACTAGCACCGTACGTACAGCCTACATGGTTCTATCTTAAGAGCCAAAAGGAATACCTTTGACTCGGGCTGTCCCATACAGTGGCCATACCACATGTGGTTATTTACATTTTAATTAAATTTGTTCTAATTAAGTGTAGGTAAAGGACCAATTTTTAATCTGTCACAGAATGATATATATATATTATATATTATTTAATATATAATATATATATATATATATATATATATTAGGGCAAGGGCAGGTTTATCCACATCCTTCTTGTGATTCTAATCTCTTTTTTATCTAATCTCTTATCTTTCTTCCCCATACTCTTCCTCTTCTTTCATCACCTTGTCCTTTTCTTCTGAATTCTGAAGTTTTTCAACGCTGCTTTCCACAACGTTCTGTTTTCTGCAATGATATTTCTGATCTTTCCTGCTTCTAACAGACATTAAAATTCAGTTTTTCCTTGTTTCGTTTAACAACATTTGTCCTTAACTCACCCTGCTCCCTTTTCTATTTCCACTGGCCCTCCATCACTGTTGTTTTCTCTTTGAATCTTTTTTTTTTAGCTCCTGTTTAGTTAAAATCAGTTTTTCTCTCATTTAATTTAGGGTCCAAAGCCATGTGAAATCTGGCTTTGTTTTTGTTCCTTGCAGGGTGGCTTTGTCTGAGCTGAGAATCTGTTGATTTTCATGCCTACTCTTCCTTAAATGACAAGCAGTGTATCCAGATATCCCAACCGGGTTTCTCCACAGTAAAGGGAGTGGATGCTTGCTGGATCTCCTCACCTTCCTCTGGATGAATTTCAAGCAGGAGCATCTGGGACACAGCTCCAGTGCTGGGGAGTCCCTCCGGGGGCGCTGGTTCTCCGGACCTGTGTTTACTTCTAGTTAGGAGGGGTGTGGCCTCTTCCTGCAGCAGGAATGGGCCTCCTGTGTCCCTGGCTCAGGTTTGTTCCCCCACTGCCCTTTCCGCAGCTCTCCTTCAGGGTTTCCAGTGTTCATGCCTATTTTTTCCCTACTTTTATATTTCCTGGTTATTATTATTATTATTTTTATTTTTATTTTATAGCAAAAGCTCTAAAGGACATTTTAAAAAAACTTTAAACTTTATTTCAACTTCAAAATATAAAATAGACAAAAGGCAGCTTAACAAATTATGGAAGCATTACTTTAAAAAATCCTGTCCAGGCATATTTATCTTATTTAATCCTAAAAATAAACTCCATTGTTTCTCCAGTGTTCCAAAAGATGAATAAATGAGCACAGATTGCTTAAATAACATGACCAATGTCTCCTTGTTAATGAAGAAAATGAAAAAAAAATGCTCGATCATATTCACATCTCATAAAACTAAATCCCATATATATTTTTGGACATTTAGTAATGTGTAAAGGACATTTTAATGTAGTTTTAGTATACTGTGAAATTTTTTTTTAAATGTGATTTTTTTTTTGGAAGCACTGGGGATTGAACCCAGGACCTTGTATATGGGAAGCAGGCGCTACACCTGCTCCTTTGAATTTCTTTTTAATGCAGAAATTCTGCACACTATCTAAAGAATAAGCAAAACTGGACTTGTTTATAATGGTCTCTCTATATTTTAAAATGTCTATCCTTTACATGAAAATACAACCTAATTCCATCTATCCTGAGCAATCCTCTCATCTCAAACTCACTCGCTTTCCTAGACTAAAATCCAGGTATAATACTTAAATTTGGAAATAGTCCTCTTGCTGCTGATACATTAAAGAGCAAAGACTGCCTGCTGGCCTACCCTGGAAGAGATGAAATCTTGGGTGGAGTTGTTCTTAAAATACCTTTCCTTGGTGACTTGGGAGGATCCAGAAAAATCCCCTTCTTTTGGAAACCCCTTTTCACTTGGTTGTGTCCATGGAGAATTGTGTTCCCTGAAGAACCCCAAAATATTTATTAATTGCATGGTTTTTAAAAATCAGGCAGACCTGGATTCAAAGATTCCAGTTCTTCCAACTATGTGATCTTGAGCAAGTTATTTAAATCTGTGCATTAGTTTCTTAATCTATAAAACAGAATAATAGCTACATCACAGATTTGTTGTAAGGAATAAATGAGATGATCTATGTAAAGTCAGTATCATAAGACCTGGAACCTAGCAAACCCAAAAAAGTGATGGTGGATATAATGTTTCAGAAATAAATTGCTCATCGACTCTTCATTTAATTTGGGATTCACCTGGAATACAGAGATTCCTTCCAGCAAGCCCCAAAATGCCCTTTTTGAGGCAGCCGAAATTCACATAAGCATCTGGGAGTTCCATTGTTGTCAATATCTTCTCCCTCTTCAAGGCTATTGGATTGAAGGCAATTTCCTATAAGGGATGGGCCTCCCGGGGTCCTTGGAACTCTTAACACACACATACACACACACATACACACACACTCCTCAACCTACTAATGAAAGCTACAGGCTCTTTCCTGCATAATCCATAATGGTTCACACCTTACATACTGAATGGGACCAAGCCTTCTCTATGTGTATTGTGTATTAGTTATGAGTACAGCATCTAGATCCATATTGTTTGGGTTTAAATCCCAGTTCTGCCATTTATTATCAGAGTGACCCTGAGCAAGGACTTTAACATCTCTGAGCTACTGGGGGTAGTAATACTGATCTCATAGGGTTACTGTAAGGATTCAATCACAAAGCTCATATAAAGAGCACCCACTTTTAAATTAGCTACTACTATTATTAGTGTTATCTGGCCATGGCTGGTTAGACCAGGAGTTGGTGCCAAGGCAACCATCAGTGGGCTGTGTAGCAGGGAAGCAAATGCCAAGCAGGTCTGAACAAATGTCCTCTTCAGGGAAGTAGAAATGCAAAATGAACAAAGCAAAGCCGGGTCCTTTCACCTCCAAGTGATTCTGAAGAAACTCCATGGTTCTCTGGCTACACAAAAGTCCCAACATTAAGAAATCTGGAACCTGGGGTGCTTATATAAGTCATGGGTGACATGATAGCCTCAGCCCCAGGTAGCTCTGCAAGAAACCTCTATTATTAAAGGCCATCTGTGGGACTCTTTTCTTCATAACACATCCTAGCCTGGTCAATACACACTGAAATATAAGAGGGTGTCCACCAACTAAGGGCTGATTTATTGGCAAAAAGGAAACTAGAAAGAAAGAAGGTACAGTTTCACCAACCTGGGCATCCTGTCTCATGAGACCATCATCCAGATAATTTCCTTCATCCCTGCCACCCTAAGGACAAGAAATAAAAACAGAAGCAAATGAGAGAGAATCCATGAAGACTTTGGGGACACTGAAGGCAATGTCTGGGAACCCGAGGACATGGTAATTACACAGACGGCCACAAGGGGTCAGGCTTCGGATCTGGGGAGGGAGGTTACTAGTCCTCTGCTGATTTTAGTTCTCTCTGTGTTCAGAGAACATTACCAACCAGAGGGGGAGCCTGGTACGGCTCCTTAAAGTTGCATGGTTGGCTCTGCCAGTAGAAGACAAAAGAGAATGAATGCTGCCTGTTGACGGCTCCCCTACTGCTATAGTTATACCCCCAACTCCTTGTGTCTTCCTTGCTGACTCTTCCTTCCTAACTGGCAAATTTACACTGATCAACTTCTGATCCAAAGCTGGAAATAAAAAGAATTTGGGACCAGCAGTGGGGCTTCAGGAGCACATGGAAGTGCCCCAGCCACTCCCCAGTGCAGCTCGCAGCAGGGCAGGGTTGACACCTTGGAGGAATGTGAAAGAATGGCAAAAAGGATTACTTTCCTCTGGCTGGTTAGACTATTTTAATTATTATGCTGTCTCAAAATTCTACGGTCTAAGCATGGCTCCGCAGGATGGTAAATATATGAGGGAAAAGGAAAAGCGGGTAGGAAGTAAGAATAGGCAGGCATTATGAAGTAAATAGGAGACATAAGAGAGAAGTGGGAGCTGGACACGGGGTAGTTTTGTGAGTCACAGGAGCAGCAATGATATTAACAGAAACAGAAGAGTCGAGAAGAACTGGTTTGGAGGGAAAATAAGTCCAGGTTTAGGACAACTGATTTGAGACGATGGAATATCCATAAAGAATTGTCTAAAAAGCAGTGAGAAATGAGAGTCTCATACTATGAGAGAGGTTAGTGTAAAGATAAAATTGGGAATTCACGTGAAACATCTGGAGTATCCCTTGCTCCCACCCTAGCCCAGTCCTGCTTTAATTTCTCATCTGGAATCTGGAGGCAACAGCTTCCTACCTGGTCTCACAGCCTCCAGTTCATCCTACACAGCACCATTAAATTACTTTTCTGAAAATGCAGTTCCAATCCCATCACTCTACTGCTCCAAACCTTTCAGTGGCTCCTTACTGCTCTCGAAATGCACTGCAACTGCTCAGCCTGATTCTCCTGACATAGAATCCCGTTTCATCCTTCCACCTTGCTCCTGGAATCACCAGCCCAACTCCCCAGCCAGTCGTTCCCTGGACACACACCCTATTGCCTCCTTCTTGCTATTTCTACTGGAATGCGCCTACCTACAACACTGCCTCTTGAAATCCTAGCAACCGTCCAATCCTCTCTGAACCAGCATGAAGACCTTCCTTCTTTCTCCAACCAAAACTTCTCCTTGAACCTTCCCTTTCCTACGTGCCTCTCCTGTGGCACTTAATCATAGCAACTTGTATACCTGATATAGTCCCTGAGAACAACATAAACTCTGAAATCACAGGAACTGCCTCTCCATCATCTTCGTAATTCTCAATGCACCAAGTAATAGGGGTACCTGGCATGTATTAGGTACTCGTAAATGTTTCTCGAATTCACTCCCAACAAATGGGCACTCATAACCGGCCAGAGTCTCTGCAGGTGAGATTAGAGAAAGGAATAGAGAGGCCCAAGAACCCTGCGGAATGTTGACATTTGAGGCTGAAAGGCTGAGGAAGACGATAAAGGGGAAAGAGAGTGGGTGTCTCCGTAAAACCCACTGCCCATCGGAAGCAGCCAACAGGGGCAGCAACTCACAGCTGACAGAGACACCAGCACTCGCTGGAACATGAACGACGTGTCAGAGCAAATGTCATCCTCAAGGCTCCGTCCGTATTCTAACAAGAGAGCATAATTAGCTACATCAGAATAAAGACCCTTCCCAACCCCTCCAGAGTGCTCGGCCCTCTCCAAGATCAGGCTGTTCGCTGAAGCTGCTCCTTGTGAGGGTTTTCACGCCACACAGTTTTTCAAAACTAAACTCTGGCACAATGGTCAAGATAAATTTATCCTATCATCATTGTGGAAACAAGATGTTCCTGTTCCTTAAAACGGGAGCAGAGAAGGCTGGGGCCGTGACCCTCCCTCTCTGGTTCTTACTGCCCAAGGGTCTGTCGGGAACGTGGCTTTCGGGGGCGCAGAGAACAGTAGCTGCCCAACGGCCGCTGCTGGGGCGCCACATGTGTAAAGGCAGCCACGGTGGGGTTTCTCAGCCTGTGTGTGGGGCAGGTGGGAGGCACGCAAGCCCAAATCCTAGCATGTGCCTTCTCTGCCTCAACATGTGTCAAGTCACCCCCTCGAAAGCTTCTAAGAGCTTCCCCAGGAGAATCCTTCATGGCTTTCGCGGGAGAAAACCTGCACTTGGCAGACATGAAGATCCGGGTGCGAAAACATAAACCAAACTCCCAAGGTTTTGCATCCCCTGCTCTGAAGGCTTACCAAAAAGTCTTATTCTTTTGTTTTCTTTCTATAAACGTAGTACAGGCTGACTTCAGAAAACAGAAAAAAAAAAACCCAGATAAAAAGAAGGTGGGAAAAAAAACCCACCATATTTTAATCACCCAGAAATAATCACTGGCAACATTTTGGTGAGTATAACTCCTCATTTTTCTCCATGTGCATATATTATTCCCTTTTCATAAAGAAATATAATCATAGCATAGTTTTACGATTTACCCTTTTCACTGATCCATAAACCCTGCCCGTTTTAATGTAATTTAATAATATTCTTCAATAAAAATTTCAATGGCTACATAATAGTCTACTGTGTGGGTGTACCTTATTATTATTATTATTGTTATTTTTAGAAGGTACCAGGGATTGAACCCAGGACCTCGTACATGGGAAACAGGCGCTCAACCACTGAACTATATCTGCTCCCTGATGAGAGTTGGTTTTTTCGTTCGTTTGTTTTTAGGAGGTACTGGGGCTCAAACCTGGGACCTCGTGCATGGGAAGCAGGCGCTCGACCATTTGAGCTACATCTGCTCCTGGCGCACCTTATTTTGCATGGCCAATCTGACATTTTTAGCTA
>PVKH010027673.1:0-12973 GCA_004027955.1 Chaetophractus vellerosus | reverse complement strand
CGGGAACAAAGGAACCTGGAAGCCTGAACCCTGGAGACATCGGCAGCCATCTTGCTCCAGGGCATGGACTCTGGTATGGGAAGAAATTTATGCTTTGTGGCCTGGTAACTGTAAGCTTCTACCCCAAATAAATACCCTTTATAAAGACTGACCAATCTTTGGTATATTTCAAAAGGCACGCCTGTGGCTGACCAAAACACCCCGTGTGTTAGCACTTTGTTCCTTCTTACTGCTGAGTAGTATTACATTGTATGTATATACCACATTTTGCTTATCCATTCATCTGCTGTCGGGCACCTGGGTTGATTCCAAATTTTGGCAATTGTGAACAATGCTGCTATGAACATTGGTGTACATATATCTGTTCGTGTCTTTGCTTTCAATTCTTCTGGGTATATACCCAGTAGTGGAATTACTTGGTCACATGGAAGATCTATATTTAGTTTTTTAAGGAACCACCATATTGTCCTCCACAGTGGCTGTACCATTCCACAATCCCACCAGCAGTGGATGAGTGTACCCGTTCCTCCACAACCTCTCCAGCATTTATAGTCTGCAGTTTTTTTAATAGTCACCATTCTGATGGGTGTCAGATTGTATCTCATTGTCGTTTTGATTTGCATTTCTCTTATTGCTAGAGATGCTGAGCATTTTTTCATGTGCCTTTTGGCCATTTGTATTTCTTCTTTGGAGAAGTGTCTTTTCAGGTCACTTGCCCATTTTTTAAATGGGTTGTTAGTTTTTTTATTTTCAAGGTGTAGGATTTCTTTATATATGCAAGATATGAGGCTCCTATCAGATATATGGTTGCCAAATATTTTCTCCCATTGGGTAGGTTGCCTTTTTATTTTCCTGATAACATCCTTTGAGCTGCAAAAGGTTTTAATTTTAAGGAGATCCCATTTATCTATTTTTTTCTGTTGCTGCTCGTGCTTTGGGTGTGAAGTCCTTAAAACCATTTCCTATTACAAGGTCCTGTAGATGCTTCCCTACATTATCCTCCAAGGTTTTTATGGTCTTGGTCTTATGTTTAGATCCTTGATCCACCTTGAGTTGATTTTTGTGTAGGGTGTGAGATGGTAATCCCCTCTCTGTCTCTTGCATATGGGTATCCAGTTCTCCATACACCACTTGTTGAAGAGGCCATTCTCTCCCCACTGAGTGAGCTTGGTGGGCTTGTCAAATATCAGGTGACTGTATATGCGAGGATCTGTATCAGAACTCTCAATTCGGTTCAACTGGTCAATATGTCTATCCTTGTGTCAATACCATGCCATTTTCATCACTGTAGCTTTGTAGTATGTTTTGAAGTCAGGTAGTGTGATACCTCCATCTTCATTTTTCTTTTTCAATATGTCTTTGGCAATTCGGGGCTTCTTACCCTTCCAAATAAATTTTGTAGTTAGTTTTTCCAATTCCTTAAAAAATACAGTGTTAATTTTTATTGGGATTGCATTAAATCTGTAGATTAGCTTTGGGAGGATAGACATCTTGATGATATTTAGTCTCCCTGTCCATGTACAAGGAATATTCTTCCATTTATTAAAGTCTTCTTTGATTTCCTTCAACAGTTTTGTGTAGTTTTCTGCATATAAGTCCTTTACATCTTTAGTTAAATTTATTCCTAGGTATTTGATTCTTTTTGTTACTATTGTAAATGGTATTTTTTTCTTGATTTCCTCCTCAGATTGTTCATTGTTAGTGTACAATAATGCTACTGATTTTTCAGCATTGATGTTATAGCCTGCAACATCACTGAACTCCTTTATAAGATTTAGCAGCTTAGTTGTAGATTTCTCAGGACTTTCTAAGAATAGGATCATGTCATCTACAAATAGTGAAATTTTTACTTCTTCTTTTCCAATTTGGATGACTTTTATATCTTTTTCTTGCCTCAGTGCTTGAGCATGTACTTCTAGGACAATGTTAAATAAGAGCGGTGATAGTGGGCATCCTTGTCTCATTTCTGATCTCATGGGAAGACCTTTAGGATTTCCCCATTGAAGATGATATTAGCTTTGGGTTTTTCATAAATTGCTTTTATCATCTTCAGGAAGTTTCCTTCTATTCCTATCTTTTGCAGTGTTTTTATCAGGAAAGGGTGTTGTATTTTGTCGAAATTTTTTTCTGCATCTATGGAGATGACCATGTGATTTTTTTCTTTCAGTTTGTTTATGTGGTTTATTACATTGATGGATTTTCTTATGTTGAACCATCCTTGCATACCCTGGATAAAACCCACTTAGTCATGGTGTATAATGCTTTTGATATGTTTTTGGATGTGATTAGCAAGTATTTTGTTGAGGATTTTTGTGTCTAGGTTCATTAGAGAGATTGGTCTGTAATTTTCCTTTCTTGTGGTGTCTTTATTTGGCTTTGGTATTAGGGTAATTTTGGCATCATAGAATCTTCATATATTCTTTTCCACCCATATATCTTCTTTGAGTTACTATTAACATCATTTAGCCATTTTTTAATTGAAATGTTTGTATTCTAATGGTTGAGTGTTAGGTGTTCTTTGTATATTCTGGAAATAAGCTTTTAATTAGGAATGAGATCTACATATATTTTCTGTAAATCTGCTTGTCTTTTATTACTGTCTTTGTCTTAAGAAATCACTTTAACTTTAATGGAGTCAAATTCATCAGTTTTTGTTTTTGATGTTGTTTCATTTTCCTTTCCCTCTTGAACAAACTCTTTAAGTATTGTTTGGATCTGCAATGAAGCAAATTTTGTATTTCATTTTCTAGTTTGGACCCCCTTTAAGGGCACAGTTTGACATTTCTTGGGGTAATTGAGAAAATCTGAGGTTCCCACTGACTAGACCCATAGGCAGCTTTCTCTATCTGTATAGGGCAGGGGTTTTTAACCAAGGGTCCATGAATCCTCCAAGGGGTTTGGAAAGATTTCAGGGGGTCCAACAGCTTATATTAATTTTGAGTAATCCTAAAATTTAAAGACATGCTGATATTGAATGTCATAAAACTATCTGCTGCTACTTCTGAAAAGAGGTCCATGGTTTTCACCTGCCTGGCAAAGGGGTCTGTGGGACAAAAAAGTTTATGAACCTTGGTCTATGGTGTTATAATTGATCTTGGGGGTGAGTCTGTTCTCACCAGCATGATGTTGACTGGCTTGTATATCAATATGTGATTATTTGCACACTTATTGTTGAAAAGCCTGTGCTTTCTCCACTTGTCTTAGAATATCTTTGGAGATTGTATTGGCCTTATATGGAAACCTACAGTAGTCTCAACTGTGAATGTGCTTATAAAGACCTAGTAAAGGTCTGATGACTTTGGATCTGTATTTCAATTGGTATTTTAGGTAAAGTATCCATGGTTGTTACATATGTGATGATGAGACTTAGCCCAGGACTTCCTTACCATATAGCTCTGCTTTGGGATCTGTCCCTGGCTAAGAAAGTGCTGGGGAGGCCTGAGAAAATGGCAATGGGTAGCCCACAGGATGCCCCATAAGTGGCCACTGCCTGGTGCTGGCAACTGCCTTTGCCAAAAGATGCAGAGACTACTGACCCAGGTTAGAGGGAAAAGGAAATTGTGACCAGCTATGATTTTATATATGCAAATGAGTTTATGTGTATTCCAGGCAAGGTGTGATGGTATCAGTACCCACAGTGGGGAAAAGTAAGAGCTAAAGAAGCTACCACTAGGCATCACTGTTTGATAAGAATTGTTCCAGTTCCCAAGGGGGCAGGGGACTGGGCATTTGATATGCAGAAGGAGGAGGTAGGGGCCTCAGGGAAAGGGCTTTTTGACCCCTGTAGTGTGGCTGCCTGAGCCTGATCTGTGACTGATATGAGATCCTCTCACATCCTGCTGACAGCTTGCCTAGCTGAAGCCTTGTTATTTGTAGGTGCCTTGGTTGAGCCATGCTTCCTGGTAACTTGGGGAGAGGGGTTTCTTTGTAAAAAAAGTTCCATGACTCTGTGTCAAAGAGACTTCCCCAGGGCTGGGGATTCACTCTGGGTCACTTTTACCTGAATGGTCAAAAAATTCTCTCCCCATTGCATCATCCCCATCTTTTTAAGTAAAACTCTGGTTTTATTGTTTGTGGGCTTCTTCCTTGGCTATCAGGTGACTCTGGACAGGCTTGTCTCACTCCTTTTTAACTGTAAATAGAGGGGCTGAGTCTTTAGTGTTACTAGTCAAGTACCTCTCTCTTTCTCTTTTTTATCTTGGGTGAGAGGGTCCAGTCAGACCCCATATTTCTCTCACCAATCTGTCTGCCCCTTCCCCCTGTCCTCTTTTGTTTTTTTCACCTGTTGATAACCATTTTATTTTAAGAACAAAGCTGCTTAAATATTTCTGTCCAGGATTTTGTGTGAAAATATATTCAGTGCACTTGATTAAAAAGGTAGGAGTGGTGTTATAGGAATCTTTGTTAAGTGTGTGATTTACTTTATAAGAAACTGACATTGTCTTACAAAATGGGGGCATTGATTTTTTTTTGCATTCACATGAGCAATGAATATGAGTTCCTGTTGTTTTTCATTGATGCTATTTTGAATTTGCATTTTTTCAAACTAGTCTCATAAATGTGTGCTGGAAACTCATGAGGCTCCAATTTGCATTTCCTTTGTGAATAATACGTTGATCTTTTCTTCATATATTTCTCACCCATATGAAGCAGGCTTCATATAGAGAACAAATAGATGGATATGGAACATGGCAAGAATTCCATGTGGACATCAATACCCTCAAGATGGCTGCTGGAAGACCATCACATGATTCCTGTGATTCTGAATGAGATTCCCTCCCAAAGCCAGGAGAACTCCTGGATATTCTCCAGAGACATATATCATTGGGCCTACCCAGTGGGTTAGTGGGTAGGTTAATCAATCTAAACAGCAAACAGCTGGAACTGCTCCCATGCCATTAGCAAAGAGGTGGGATAATTAAAGGTTTAAAAAGCAAGCAGACAGGTCCTGTCAATCTCCCCTCTCTTCCCACTCTGCTCTTGTCCATCTTGGTTTCTGCACCCTGCTCTCACTGTGACCTCCAGGCATGGAACAATATGTAAGTAAAACCTGGGCATTTATAATCTATAATGGGGAATTGTAGCCTATAAATCAGCCCTCTTTATCTCTCTTCAGCCCCTTACTCTCTACCAGGGACCTGTGATCTGTTATTTTCTCCCATTTCTCTTCCCTCCCTACCTTAATAAATTACTGGCCTAAAACCTGATGTACTCTGAAATTCATTTCTGCAGCATAAGTCAAGAACCTAGACAAAATCTGGTAAAACATATATCTTTTTAGTGAGGTACTAGTAATATCATTTAGCAATTTTTAATTAGGAACATTTGTATTCTTATGTTTGAGTTTTTGGTGTTCTTATATTCTGGATACAAGCTCATCATTAGATATGAGATTTACATATATAGTCTGAAAATCTGTGGCTTTTCTTTTCTTTCTGCTAACAGTGTCTTTCTTTGAACAAATGTCTTTCATCTTAATCAAGTCAAATCATCAGTTTTTGTTGTTGATGTCATTTGGTGTCCCTTGTCCTCTTGAACAAAATCTTTAAAATTATCAAGTAAAAATTTGAGTTTCAGTTGCCAATTTGCCCTCCCTTTCAGAGTCCTGTTTGAATTTACATGTGGTCATGGAGAAAATGTGTGTTTCCCAGCAGCTAGACTCATAGGCAACTATTTCTGTCTGTCTAGGGTGTCCCAATTGATCTTGAGGAGGGGGTTTGGTCTCACCAGTGTGATGGTGCCTGGATCATATGTGATTGTTTGAACACTCATTGTTGAAAAGATCACATGCTCTACACTGAAATTTCTTAGTGCAAGCAGAAAACCTATTGGACATATATGGAAGCCTACAGGGCTTCAACTCTGAACCTACTTATAAAGACCTACTAAATGCCAAACAATTTTGGAGCTGTAATTCAATCAGCATTTTAGGCAAGGTGTCCTTGGTGGTGACTTATGTGGTGTTGAGAGTTAGACCCCAACTGCCTTTCCATACAGCTCCACTTGGGATCTGACCCTGGGTGAGAAAGTGCTGGGGAGGCCTGGGGAAAGAGGATGGTGAGGGGGCAATCCACAGGGTGCTGAGCCAATGGCTGCTGCCCAGTACTTACAACTCCCTCTGCCCAAAGGTGCAGAAACAACTGATCCCCAGGTCAGGGAGGGAAGGCAGGAAGGGGTCAGCAAAGATTTTATATGTGACATTGTCTGGGTCTTTGTGTATTCCAGGCAGGGTATTATTTATTAAGACCTGCAGTGGGGAAAAGTAAGAGCAAATGAGGTTACCACTAGGGGTCGTTGTTGGATAGGAATTTTTCTAATAGTCACAATTCCTGGGGGAAGGGGACTGGACATTTGATATGTAGAAGGAGGAATTGAGGGCTCTCCAGGGAAGGGGCAGTGTTGCCCCCTGTAGGGTTGCTGCCTGGGCCAGATCTGTGACTGATGTGAGACCCTTTCATGTCCTGCCAATAGCTCACCTGGCCCAAGCCTTGCTGTTGGTAGTAACCTTGGTTGAGCAAATGCTGCCTGGTAACTTGCAGAGAGGGCTTTCCCAGTTAAAAAAGTTCCATGACTCTGAGTCAAAGGGGCCTCTCAGGGCTGGGGATGAACTCCAGTCTCCTCTATCTGAATGGGCAAGGAAAATCTCTCCCCATTGCTTGGCAGATATCATCTCCATCATTTTAAGTAAAAATCCAACCTTATGAATTGTTTGCCAGCAGACAACTGCCTTGGGTATCAACTAGCTCTGGACAGGCCTGTCTCCCTCCTTTTTAAATGTAAATAGGGGAGGGACTCTGAGCCTGTAGTCAATTACTTCTCTCTATTTTTCTAGGATGATAGGGACAAACCCTATATTACTCTCACCAACGATCTGCACCTTTCTGCTTGTCTTCTTGAACAAAATCTTTAAGTATGGTTGACATTTCTGATCAAGTAAAGTTTTGAGTTTTAGTCTCCAGTTTGGGCTACCTTTTGGCTCCTTTTTGGATCCCTGCTTGTCATTCCATGAAGTGTCTGAAAATCTGTGTTTCCCACCAACCAGATATATAGGTAACTGTTTTTCTATCTCTGTGATTGGGCCTCATAATGGGTGTTTAGATTTGTATGATACTGCAATTTTTTTCTCAGGGTGGTTGTACCATTTTACATTCCTACCAGCACTGTGTGAGGGTTCCAGTTCCTTCACATCCTGGCCAACACTTGGTATGTTCTGGCTCCTATAATTTTAGTTACTGGAGTGTTGTGCTTTTAATTGATATTTTCCTAAAGACTAATGGTTTTATACATTTTTAGGTGCTTATTTGACATCAATTCACTGTCCTTTTGTGAAAGTGTTTGAATATTTTACATATTATTTTGTTATTTTTTAGTTCTCTCAGCTCTTACCATATTTTGTTTACAAGTCATTTAACAGATATATGATTTTCAAAACTTATCTGTGGTTTCTTTCTAATTGTCTTAATGGTGTCTTTTGAATAACAGAAGTTCTTCATTTTGGTGATGTCCTATTTTATTTACTTAGAAATTATGATTTTCTGCCATAGCTAAGAAATCTTTGCCTAAGTAAAAAAAAAATGAAGAGTTTTCATAAGTTTTCTTATGGAAATTTTAGAGTTTATATTTCATATAAAACAGAATATTTCACATTCTGTTATCAATATGTGATTGTTTGAAAATTAGATTGCTATTTGTTGACTATCAGACTGGTCCAATGAATATGTTTATATAGAAATGCATACTTTGTCACCATTGTCCTAATTTATTTAAACACTGAGGTTTTGAATGAGATAAAAATCACTAAGGATCCACATAAAATCAAAATTAAACCAACACTAGCTGAAAGATTATCTGATCAGAAAACTTGCTTAGATAATTTCCCATAACTGAGAGGGAAGAATACCCATTCTAGAGAAATTTCTGTGAAAGTATTTAGTAGTTAACAAAACCAAGAAACTGATCAGAGACAGGGTGTCTTCAAAGGATAGGGATTGGACTGTGTCTTAGGAACATGCAATAAAAAGAGTATAAAGTCAAGATTAAAATTTGCTCCTGCTGTATGACCACTCCATTCTAACTTCCATAAGATGATCACTGTCAAACATTTTCTCATGTGCAAACTTATTCAAATGTTCTAAGGCATTAATATATATATGCATGTGGTATCTATATCTATATATTGATCTATATAGGAGCTTGGTCCTCAGACTTCTTCCATATCTCAATGTTTCAAGAGAACAAATGTATAATGGGCAAATAAGTCAGCTATTATAAAAACTGCATGTCTTTTTATTCATTGGTATTGTTTGTAACATTGTCTGGGTATAATTATCCATCTTCCTCATTGGAATACAGAAATTCACTTTGATGATTTCTCTGTTCCATGTGGTATCACTAGAGATGCATGATGGAATTCAGGTGGAGTCAGCTCAGGTTTCATAAACCCTGATGCTTTCACTCTGGTCTGGTGCCTTAGGAAGGATGACTGGGAGGCTGGACTCTCTTAGGACAATCACCTGAGCATCCCATAGTGGACTCTCCCCTCCCCTATCCTATCTTTTCTTTCTTTTTAATAATGGCTTCAATGTCATCAACTGAAAAGATTTCTAATATGTCCCAGTTAGTGTGTGTGGTCTGAGTGTGTCAGATTTGCAAGCTGGATTTTCAGACTTGGGGTGTTTTTTCTCTGTGGACCAGCATCATAGCCTCAATATTTCCTGCCATCCTTTGTATCCTGTTGGTGTCTGCAGGCTCTGTCAACAATGTGTGCCTGTTTTGACTCCTGTTGTGCTTAATTTTTTCTTCCATAATCAAACTTACATATTTGAACCATCACCACAACTACAAAAGAGAATTAAATCCTTGTTAGTTTGTTTATAGTATGGGCTTATTTTCTCTCTTATTTGTGTCTGCTCTTTTGGCATTATCTTCTATGTAGTATTTTGTTTTTGAAAGAATCCCTCCCCATAAGCCACACCACCACCCTCTCAGCAGGAGGCATGTTCATCACCATTGGGTAGCCCTTTGGTGGATGAGGGGTGATCTGACTCTCCTCATGGGGTGTCACAGACCTCATGGCAACTGCTTTTCTGTGGGACAGCAATGTCAAGGGTTAGTGTGCTCCTGCCTTGGCAGCCTCCTCTGGAATCCAGGACCTGAAGGCCAATTTAACATTCCTTGAACAGCTTATCCATTTCTGGCTAAACAAGGATGTATCTGGTGTTTGATGTATTTTGAAAAACTGTCTCATCTTTGTGTCTTAAATATTTTCTCATTTTTATTGTCACTTTGTCTTCAACCCTTGGCTTACAGAACTCTGAGGAGCTCCATTTTGAAACTTTGGGGTTTTTCTTGTGATCTCCTTAGGATTGATTTCTAGTTTAATTCACCACTCCTCTGAGAACTGATGCTGCATGGTTTTATTTTTTTGAAATTTGTTGAGAATGGTTTTGACCTAGCACATGGGCCATGCTAGCCATGTTCAAGGTAGACCTGAAAACAGCAGGAATCTAATCATTCTGAGCAGTGAAATCTCTTGTGATCCTGTTCTTCATCTTTTGTGTCTTGATTTACATTTTTACATTTTTCTTCTCTCCTTCACCCTTCTTCCCTTGCTCCCTACATCCTGCTCTCTCTCTCCCTTTGCCTGCTTGTTCAGATACCTATCAAAAGAGTGGTGATGATCAGTATTCTGTAAGTTTCTTCATGCAAAAGAAACACTTGCTTTTAATTGAGTAGGACTGGAGAAGAAATATATTTTTGGCTATGTCATTTTTCTTTAACCCTTTCTTATGCATAGCCATTAATTAAAATAATCCAACTGGATCAGTAGTGATCTACCATGATCACTTTGAAGTGGTTTTGAGTTTTGCCTCATAAAATTATATTTTGCTATATTGTTATCGGTGATAATTCATTCCAATAAAATGTGAAGAATACTCAAATAAGAATTTGATTATCCTGAAAGAATTATGGCCTAAATGAAAATTAAATAACTAAACCAATAATTTATTTCATTTTTATAGGTTATTATGTCCAATACTTAGAGCTGCAATATAAAAATTAGAATTGTGTTTTACTTAATTTCTATTATATTAGAATTATTATTTACATTTATAAATGATTGTTGCTATACTATTTATTTCTTATAATTGATTATATTAAATAAAACCTGGCCTTATATATCTTTTTAAATTTATAATTTCTTTCAATCTATTTTCTATTTTATTTTACAATTTTACAATAAAGGTCTTTTTAAAAGCTAAAACAAGGAAGTGGATGTGGCTCAGGTGACTGGACTCCCACCTATCATATGGGAATTCCCTGGTTCAGATCACAGTGCCTCCTAAAGAAGACAGTGAGCTGGCAGGATGGGCAGGTGTGGCAAGCTGACACAAGAGACACAAGAAGAGAAAACATAATGAGACACACAACAAAAGCAGGGAGCAGAGGTTCCTGGTGACTCTTAAAGAAGACAGAAGGAGACACTGAGCTGACATAGTGGGCAGGAAGGGAAGCTGATGCAACAAGATGATACAACAAGAGACAGGGAAGAAAAACCTATTGAGAAACTCAAAACAACAACAAAAGAAACACAACAAAGCAGTGAGCAGAGGTGGTCTAAGCAATTGGGCACCTTCCTCCCACATCAGAGGTCATTTTTTTTGGCTCCTGGAGCCTCCTAAAGAAGCAAGGAACCTGAATAGACATAGCCAGTGCAAAAAAACAAGGGAGTGGGGAGAAATAAATAAATAAAATAAATATTTTTAAAAGCTAAAAAGTTGACTGTACACTTTGGCTAGATCATATGGTATGTGAAAATATCTCAATAAAACTTCCTAATAAATAATTGTGCAAGAATAGCCAGAAAGGGAAATGGACATGGCTCCAGTGATTGGGATACTATCTACCATATAGGAGGTCCATGGTTCAATTCCTGGGGCCTCCTGGTGAAAGGCAAGCTGGCCCATGCAGAGAGATTGCCCACACAGAGTGCTGGTCCAGGCAGGAGTGCTGGCCCACACAGAAAGCTGGTGCAGCAAGATGACACAACAAATAGAGACAGAGGAAAGACAATAAGAGACACAGCAGACCAGGGAGCTGAGGAGGCACAAGAGATTGAGCACCTCTCATCCACTCCAGAAGTTCCCAGGATTGGTTCCCAGTGCTGCCTAAAGAGAAGAAAAGTAGACACAAAAGAACACACAAAGAGCAGAGTGTGAGCACAAAACAATGAGTGGGGGGAAATAAATAAATAAGTAAAATCTTTTAAAAGAGTAGCTAGAAATAGCAGCTATGCACAGCAGGGGAAACAGAGATTGAGAAGGGAGGAATTTCCTTGCTTGTTTTTCTGTTTCTTGTTTATTATTATTGAAATAATAAAAATGCTTTAATAATGATTGAAGTGATGAATGCACAACTATGTGATGATACCAAATACCATTGTTTGTACACTTTGGATAAATTGGATGCTTTATTAACATGTATCAATAAAATTGATTTGTTGAAAAATAGGGTGGGCTGGGGAAAAAACACCAAATGTAAGATATGTACTAGTATCTAGTAGTAATATTTTGATGATGCTCTTGCACAGTTTGTAACAAATGGATCATAACCATGCATCACATCAGTGGAGGAGTGATGCATGGGACCCCTGCATGGTATTATACATGCTTATTTTATAAGTTCACAGCTTTTACTATACACTTAATGTTTATGTTCATATGTGAATGATATACTTCAATAAAAATATATTTTAAAAAAGAAGGTGGTGATAGTCATACACAAAGGTTTTGGATTTACCTATTTCTCTAGTCAGGTCTTCCATTTGTTGCTCTTCAAAGTTGGAGGCTGTGATCACAGGTACATAGATGTAAAGAGGGTTTTACTCTCAGACAGGTGGATTCAGCCCTTGATCTTTATGAACCCTCTCCCCCAATATCTGGTAAAAAGGGAAGTAGAGCTATATCTCCTTGTTTAGCTTACAAATGGCATTTGCCTATTGGGTGTCTACTGGGGCTCTGGCATGCCATAGGACCATAGGAGAGGGTTTAAGGTTTGGGGCCTGTGGGGTGTGTGTGTGTCTGTATGTCTGTGTGTTTCCCCGATACATAAAAAATAGGCAGGAGAGAGGAATTAGCCATCAGAGTAAATATACCAACATCTTCACATGCCCAAAATTGCAAGCCAAAACAGGAAACAGGAAGAGATGGCCCAGCCAAAAGAATAAAACCAAATATATTAAAGAGATACAAGATTTAAAACAATCAGGGATAATCACACAGCTCTCCTAAATCACTTTAAAGAATTTAAAGAAAATATGACTAAAGAAATAAAAGATATTAAGAAGAAACTGGAAGAGCATAAATAATAACTTGAAAGCCTGCAAAGAAAAGTAACACACCTTATGGGAATGAAAGACACAATGGTCAGGATTAAAAATTCATTAGATCCAGTTCATTGGACTCACCCAGGACAACTAACAAGGAGGTGAGGATTGACAATCACCATACCAAGGAAATGAGAGAGCTGACAACTGAAAGCAAGAGAGCCCCATCCATCAGCTGTATGGGATCAAAGCATCCTCTCAATTAGAGGTAGAATGGACATCACCATCCCAGAATCCTCAGGATTGGGGAATGACCTATGGATTCAAGTCGACTTATGTATTCTACTATAGACATATTGTCTTTCTAACCTTGGAAGAAATTACAATATTGATGTGGATTCAGTGACCACTGAATGATCTGGGGCAGGGAGAGGGAAAAACAGTTGTAATACAGGGGCATTTTAGGGATTTGGGAGTCATCCTGAATGACATTGCAACAACAGATATAAGCCACTTTATATTGTCACATAACACGCAGAACTTTGTGGGAGAGAGTGTAGACTACAATGGAACTGTGGTCCATACTTAGTGGCAAAGTCCCAGGATGCATTTATCTATTGCAATGAATGTGCCACACTAATGAAGGAT
>PVKH010027672.1:0-12958 GCA_004027955.1 Chaetophractus vellerosus | reverse complement strand
AAGCAGAACAGCTGAGCCCAGAGAGAAACGAGCCCCAGGAGAGAGACTAGACTTATCTGAGCCTACAGCTGATATTAGACGAAGCTGGAACCACGGAGCCTTAAAGGGAAGAGGAAGCCTGAACCCTTACAGACGTCGGCAGCTATCTTGCTCCAACATGTAGCAACAGACTTTGGTGAGGGAAGTAACTTTTGCTCTATGGCCTGGTAACTGTAGGCTGCTACCCCAAATAAATACCCTTTATAAAAGCCAACTGATTTCTAGTATTTTGCATCAGCAACCCTTTGGCTGACTAATATAGGAAGTAGTCCAGGCAAAGGGAATAGCATGGGCAAAGGCACTGAAATATCAACAGGTGCAAGGAGGTCCAGGGAAGCTCCAAGGGGCTCAACATGACTGCTCTATATAGGAAGCATTAGGAGGTAAAACTAGAAAGAAAAAAGAGCTAGTAAGGAAAATAACAGTGCCTTCTGCATACAAAGAACTACTCAAATTGTCTTATAGATAAAATCATTTAAACTTCACAACAACCCTGTAACGTTGGGCGATGACTGGCTGCATTTGACGGATGAGGAAACTGAGGCCCAGAGAAGGCAGTGACTTGCTTAAGGTCACATTCCTAGTTATCCCAATCAGGATACAGATTGAGGCAGCCAGGCTGCAAAGCTGGGCTCCTAAGGACAACACTATCCTGCCTCGCACTACAAGCAGATAAGAGGGAAACCATCAGAGGTCACTGATAACAAAGACGAGCAGACTTTAACTCCCTGCACATGCTCACTAAATCAAACACCCTAAATGAGAGCCCTGGGTTAACATGTAGATAATAATAATACCTACCTCATTGGATTGAGAAAGAATTAAACCATCTAATAAGTGTCAAGTGTTGGAAAGGGTGCCTGGTGCACAGTATGTGCTATATAGGTGTCTTTGGTCATTATTACTATTATCTGGAACTAAGATCTACACTATCAAGCTTCTCATAGCAGTGCAGATGTATATTCCAGAGGGGCCCAACTTAAATCTGAAATTAGTAGGGTCATTCTGTTGGCAGGCCTTAAATAACATCTTCCAGATCTCACTTAGGGAGAAGAACAAAATTAATTTAAACATGTATAGTTTTTATTCTATAAGAAGTGGGGAAAGAATAGCCCACATATGAGGAACTTGCCTCTGGACAACTGTTAGTATCTTCATGGGGAGATACTAGTGCTCCCTGGGGCCATATATTACCCATCAAAAGTGAATATTTCTTCTCCTTTTCAAGTTAATTTACTCTAATTGGAAACTCAACTCATAAAACTTTCACCTAAATGGCACTGGAGATGACAGTAGTCAGGCATGGCTGGCCAGAGTACGTTGAGGCCAGGAAACCACAGTGGACATCTTTTTCCTTGCCAAAAGTCCCAAGCCAGCTCCTGCATGACTAGCAGGCAGTAATTTAAACCTGAAAGAAAATGGTCACATCCCAGGAGGCCCTGGAGGGACACTTACTGAAGCCAGTTCTTAATAAGTCAAGAGGCCATTAACTTGTTCTTGTTTCCGGAGCAAAGATGCAAAGATTGGTTTAGTAACACCCAAAAGAATTCTCCAGAATATTTCATTCCAATTGGGATTTGGCTTAACACAGAAGTGAGAGAGAGGGAAGGGAAGGAAATTCACCTCTAAGCTGCTTGTTTGTCAACTCCTTCAAGGAAGAGGCACTAAGCCACCTTATAGCCAGTGGGTGACACCCGGAAAGTGCTCAATAAATATTTGCTGAATATATAAGAAAACAATGAGTAACGTCAGCATAATGTATCTTGTGTTGAAGGACTAGTGAACCAGAAACTATTATCTAAAAAAAAAAAAGTTTAATTCTTTTGATGACTTTGAAAGTCATGAGCAAACTTAAAATTTCTGTCATTGACAAATAAACCCCTGGCCATGTTATGGGGCCATTTTAAACAATATTATTGTTTAAACAATTTTAAACAATAATAATATTAGGAAAATACAGGTAGGTAGAAACAACTTATTGCTCTGGAAAACAGTTTGTCTTGGGATTTAATGAAGATTGACTAGCCAATTTAAGAGAGGAAGGATTGACTTAGAAATTTAACCCTCTTCCCATAAACTTCATCAAAAATATGGTTTGAGTCTAGCTCAATGGTTTGAGTTAAGAATAGCAGACAAAAACCAGTCTGGGCCATGTGGGGCAGGGGAGTTCCTTTCCTTGCTTTTCCCAAGGCCCTATTCACTGCTACTCCCAAGAGCACTAGATGGTCCACAAAGGATTCATTTAAACTCAAAAGATGTTAAAGAGTAATGTGGCACAGCCCAGGCTATAGTCCCTTGTTTTTGCTAGAACAGTACTTCTCAGACATGGGGACGTTATAGGACACCTAGAACTAATGGACTCTTTATAAACTGGAAACAATTATCTATTAAGCTTAATATAGCCAAATATGTAAGTTGAACTAAACTAGTTGCTGCATGAACAGGTAAAAGCAAACACCAAAGGTTTGGGAAAATTTTATGTTGAAAAACTGTAATTCTAGATCTATGTTTTTCTCTGTATTTGGGGAGCTATGGCAATTGTGTGAGGCTAGCTCTAGGATAGCAGTGTTTTGGGAACACACAGCTTGAGAACCACTATCCTAATGCCAGCACACTCAAACCTCACCAAAT
Organism: Chaetophractus vellerosus; assembly: GCA_004027955.1. Taxonomy (NCBI): domain Eukaryota; kingdom Metazoa; phylum Chordata; class Mammalia; order Cingulata; family Chlamyphoridae; genus Chaetophractus; species Chaetophractus vellerosus. Next base: position 10,288 of record PVKH010027672.1, on the reverse strand, counting down.
GGGATTCCAAGATTTTTTAGGGTAAAGAGGGCAGAATCAGAAATGTTGTCTACTGAAGAGGCAGCATACACTACTCTATTTCCAGAGTATTCTTACACATTTGATAGAAACAAGCATAATGGGATTAATGATGGAATGTGATTTCCTAGGTACACTTAATTTTGCAGTGAGCTCCTTACCCAACCATCTCTCTCTCCTCCAGGCCTTTTCTGATAGTCCTCCAAAGCCAAGTTCCCAGTTAATTCTCTTCTACTTTTTCCAGGCTGCTAGTGGATCAAGGAGATATAAAACTTGGAATACTTGCCTCTCACCTTCCCTCAGAGTCCTTGGAAACTCCCCAGCTGGGAGCTTCTGGTTGTCAAGAAGAAACTTGAATAGACTTTTCATTCACAAGGACTCATCTTGTTTTCTCTTCCACATATTTGTAAAATAATTTTTCATACTCATGAAAAACAGACCAACTCTCATCCCTGATAAATTAGTGATGTGGGCGGGTGTTGTCATCACTGATGCCTGAAGGACTCCTTTCTCCCAACCCTTCTAGATGCCTCCAGGCTCTTCCCTCAATCCCTGACTTTCATGCAAGACTCTGAAACTCAGAAACTCTGAATATTGTTAGAATTTGCCATGTTGATGGGGCCCAAAGCTGTCGTTTTAGCTATGTGATCTTTCTGAGAATCAAATGAAATCTATGAAAAACGCACATGTGGCTACATGAAACTTTTATACACACTTTGTGACAATCCCAAACTAGTTCCCTAAATTCATAGCAACAAAACAAAAACAAGACAAGGTAGAAAAAGACATTTCAGGGGATAAGGCTTTGTTTTTTGGGATGGAGTGGGGAGTGGTCATTGGACGTTGCTAACACCCTTCAGGTCCAGTAAGATGCAGTGTGAGCTTAGGATGTATCCAGGAGGGCGGTGATCTATCCATGCCAAGGATGACCCCCTTGTCCCAAAAGTAAAGGATCCCACACATGGTCGTGAAAAAGACACGAGGCCCTAGACTGAAACCTCTTCAGCCCTTCTTGAGAAATGCGCACCCCCAGCCAGGATCCACGGTGCTCCTGCTGTTTCCAAAAGAAGAAAGCTGGAGGTCCCTGCAGGGTCGGTTTACCTGTCCTGCCGCAGGGACAAGCCCGAGAAGGCTCTCCTTCCCCAGAGGCCGGTGGATCCTTCGTGGCCCCTCCGGGAACAGCGCAGGGCCCCTCTCCCCCTCTGGGCCCTGCTGCCAGACCCGCCGCTCACCCCGCAGCTCCGAGGCGCGGCGCTGAGAGCGCGGCTGCGGGACAGGTTCCGAGGAGACTCCCGCTCAGGGCCGGTGCGGTCGGGAAGAGCCCGCGGTCGGCTCTCGCCCCTCCCACGCCCCGCCAGCCAAGCGAGCGGTGCTTGCTCCTCTGTCCCCGCCCGGAGCAGACAGACAGCGTCCACCTCGTCCACCTTCCAGGCAGAGAGAGGAAAAGCAGCACCCAATCCCGGGAATCTGCACATTCCCGGTTTGGCTAGAAACTGACCCAAAGGGAGTATTTGCAGAGGTGCTAAAGCAGCCTGGCGTTAGGGTTCTCGCCCCAGGAGGCTTGTGGTACTTTTGTCTGGGTCTGGAAATATCACCTGCTCTCCCAGTCAGGACTTCTTATTTACCATGGAATAGAAGCAACTTAAATCGCGGCCGGCTGAATTAGCTACCCCTGACGGAGAGTTGTCTTTTCCAATTACATTCTTGTCCTCTCCCTTTCAGCAAGGTGGTTTAAAAATACTTTCTAGCGGTATATGAAGAGCATTTGTCTGGATTTCTAGACCTAGGGCGCAGCCCTCTTTCCATATGACTTAGGACCAGCATCTTCCCTTGAATTGAAATTCAGTTGCATCATCTAAGAAATTAGGGCTTAAAATCGTTGAATCCCTAAGATCTCTTCCAGAGTTTTCTATATTGCTAAAGGGGTTACATGAAGAATTTCCTTCTGTGCCTTGCCGTGGATGGGCATTGAATGCTCCTTCTACAATTTGATGTTGACAGCCATTAAAACAACCTCCTATCATCCTTTGGGCATGACAACCAACAGGGGGGAGAAAGTTAAACCAGGTGTGACAGGGTCCAGGTGAGAAGTTTCCTCCCTTGTTTATGATTGGGACAACACCATACTGGGTGTTTTTATTGTTATGCTTACCAGTATTATTTTTCAAGTGCCAGTCTCTCCAGGGAATATTTCACATTAGGGGAGAAGTTATTCTCCAGTTTTACTACTTTAGCTCACTTCCTCAATTCATCATTTGCAACTATTTGACCCTATTTCATTTTGATCCACACATTCACTTTTACAGAGAGTTGCTGTTTGATTATTCTGTGTCAGACACCAAGAAGATAAAGAAAAATAAGACATGATCTCTGTCTTCCAGGACTTAATGTCCTGGAGAAAAATAAACAATTATTCAAAAATATGGTTAGGATTTGACACTGGTAAATAGGTAGTTATGAAGGCTCACAACCCAAATGTAAGAGAAAGAGTGGTAAGAAAAGGCTTTTTGGAGTAAAAGCATTCTTCCATGGTGAACAGGATTTCCAGGAAAAGAGAAAATGGCTTAAAGAGAAGTTATTTTAAAGCAAGTATTTCGTCCTAGAATTTTAGACTTAGAAGGGACATTTAAAAATATCTACTGCCATGGTCTCATTTTACAAAGGAAGACAATGAGATTCTGAGAAGTCCTAGTGAGGAACCTGAGGTCAGCTCCATGGACACTGGATTAGTCAGCCAAAGGGGTAGCAAAACACCAGCAATCTGCTGGTTTTTATAAAGGGTATTTATATGGGGTAGAAGCTTACAGTTACCAGGCCATAAAATATAAGTTACCTCCCTCACCAAAGTCTGTTGCCATGTGTTGGAGCAAGATGGCTGCTGGAATTCAGCCTTCCTCTTCCTCTTAAGGCTCCATGGTCAGGCTCTCTAGGCTTTGTCTCTCTCCCCAGGGCTTGATTCTCTCTGGGCTCAGCTGCTTTGTTCTCTCCACAAGGCCAGCTGTGAACTGTCAGGCAAAGGGCTTCTCTCCTTCCTCACGACCAAGCTCCCCTGTGTGCTTACATCCCCAGGGCTCCAGCTCAAAAACTCCAACCTCCCTTCTCTGCGTGGGGTTTCTCTGTGAGTCCCCGCCCATGTCCTACTGATGTGGCCCAAAGCCTTAATCATTATTTAATCAAGTAAAAGCGAAACCTCTGAATCCAATGTAATCTAATATACCCAGAGGAAAAGACTAGTTCACAAACATATTCCAATATCTATTTTTGGAATTCATAAATAATGCCAAACTGCTACAGACACCAGTGCACCAAGTGCTCTGTTCTTACAACTCTGTGCTAGGGGTGGCTGGGCCACTTGATGTAAGCCATTGCTTTATTAGACAGCAATGTGCTAGAATCCAAAACTCTAAATTGACTCTATAAACAAGATTTTTATAAGCGAGTCATCTTTTTATATTTTAGGCTTACCTGTAAATGTTACTTTTACTACAACTCAGAATTCTCACCTATAAAATAGTGCTTTGAAGGAAAAATGAAATAAATACTAACCAATATACATCTTAAACATTCTCTGAATAAAAGGAATGCTATATCTTATGTATCTTTAAAACAACTTGCATTAGAAAACAATGTCACTACTTTAAAGCTTCAAATGTAGGGCCTCGGGGTTGCATTTTAATAACCTTAAGTAAGAGATTAATGTGTGGGTAGAAATCAACTTTTGTTTAAAATTGGTCTCTTGCTCAAATTCAGAAATGCACTTTCTTTAAAAAACCAAGCAGCCAATAGAACAAGATTCCAGCACATAAATTCACCGCCTCTTGAGCAGCACAGGTGCCACCTGTAATGTGCTGAGATTGCTCCTTTGAAGCCGGGGATAGGGTTTATCTCCACAATAATCTGGATACTTTAAGCCTCTGTAATTAGAAGCACTGACATCTTAAAACCTGCTGTTCCAAAAAGCCCCATGAAACAGCATGGGAGACAGATTCAAGTGGCATTTTCCAAAGAGCCATTAATTATTGAGTTGGGGGTTGGCAGAGGGAAGAAGAGAGTAATATATTAGAAATAGCTTCAGTTCTTACTCAGAGTTTGATTGAGGAAAGAACAAATAGTTGGTGACAATGGGGACCATTCTGTTTCCCTCTTCCCTGGTTGCCATTATCCAAACTTTACATGAGCATGTTTCCAGATGGGTGCTCCAACTATAGCTGACCTTATCATTCCTGGCCGTTTATGGTCTTGTCAGACTTTTTTCTAACTTTAGCCTCAATACGGTATGTCTTGGTATAATAGAGGTATTCTCATAAGAGGATTGTCGTGATATTAAAAGAAAATGGTGAACTTTTTATAATGCCTTTTGAAATGCTCAGTGAAGACACAGAATTAAAATAAAATATATTTTTGATCTACACTCTTCTAGGCAACAAATTCAATTATTGGAATGCCTTCTAAATTTCTACAGTATCTCTTGAGGAGGAGGAAGTCATCATGGCATAGTACAAAGAATACTAGAAGCTTGAGGCCTAAGTTTTAGTGTCTGGAAAGCAACTTCACCTTTCCAGGTCTCCTTGAGTCCACTGAGGAAAAACAAAGTTTGGAAAAAAAACACCCTCTAAGGCAGAGGTTCTTAACCTTTTTTGTTCCATGAACCCCTTTGCCAGTCAGGTGAAAATCATGGACCCCTTACCAAGTCCACTCTATACTGTGTATTATTTAATAAATATATCACAGACGCACCAACCTCACTGGAATAATGGTTTTTTTAATTTAAATTCAAGTTCATTGACCCCTTGTCAAGAACCCCTGCTCAATTCCAGATTAAAGGACCTTAATTGTGAGAATTGAGGAGAAGCTTAAAGCTTTGTTTCTTGGAATAATAAGTAATAGATTGCTGTTTCAATGTGAGTAACCTGCTATGCTTCTATGTGAACATGATTTGATGATTTTTGTAATGTTTCAAAATGATATATTATTGTAGACACTACTTTGAAAGGGGGATCTTATGGGGAACTTAGAAAGCTGTAGGGAAAAAGATTGACATGAGTGTCCATCCTTAGATTCAGTCACGATATAATTAGGGAAAGGGTATTAGGGTCTTCTAGAGGTGTATAAATAGTCAGGCGGTTAGTAGAGCTAGACATGATGGTTGCAGGTGAGGATGGGATTGCCAGTCTGCTCAGGAAAACTTTGAGTGAAAAGTATGGTGATCTATGGAAGCAGGGAGAAATAGAGATTGGAGGCTCAAGGAAATTCTGTGAGTATAGACAAGGCAGAAAATAGGGAAAGCACCATAAAAAACTGACCGCTTTGCTTTTGCTTGTGCAAGTCTGCCTGCTTGGAATATTCTTTTCATCTCACCTTTCTTATTCAAATATTATTTCTTCAAGGCTCATTAAAATACCAATTACTCTATGAGTATCCTTGCCCAGAAATATTTTTTTCTGCCCTGAATACTTACTGCACTTGTAGTCTATACCATACAATCTAGCATTTATTCTCTTATAAACTGTTTAATAGTTTTATAAATTTGAGCCATGCTCAATGAATGGGATTGTCTATATTTCAAGAGAGGGGAGTTCATATTCTCCTTTTTTGGCTCTTATACAGTATCCAAAATAGGTACATAGTAGATAATTAACAAATAACTATGACTCTGATTTGTCATTTGACTTTAATTAGTAAGTTTGTTAGGTTTTATTTACTAAAGACCAAGCTGTCTTTCCCACTGGCTTCTGTCCAATCAGTTGAGCTTCCTAAAAAGAATATGGGGAAAAGAGTGGTCAAGACTTTAACAGAATGAAAACTAAAATGAAAAGACTGAAATAGGCTCCCAAGAAGTCATCGGTGACTGTAGACTCTTTTCAGTCATGTGGTAGGGACTGAAACTAGTTTGGGAAATGGATTGAAGAGTAGATGGGAAATCACAAGTTGTTGAGAGGATGGGAAGAAAGAATTAAGGATCTAGCTTGAAAGCTGACATGTTTAAAGGAAAGTTTTTATTTTTTAATTTCTTAAGATAGAGGAGGTCTAATCATTATTTTTATGACTGTGGAAAATAAAAAAGCCAATGGAAAGGAAAAAATGAAGAGGGATAATTAAAGGACAAGAGACATGAAATAGTTGGGAGGTATGATTCAGTGAGTAATAAACATGTATTTGAATCTTGGCACCTACTTTTACAAGCTCTGTAACTCTCTCTAAACCTCATTGTATTCATCTGTTAAACTGGGGTAACATGATTGTTGTAAGATCTAAATGAGATAATATATGAAAAGTCTTTAACATATAAGCGTTCATGAAATACTAGCTATTATTAGGTCAGGAGCCCAAATGGAAAGAAGAAAGGCCACCAATTCCTCTGAGAGGAAAGATGGGGAAACTTGAACTTCCTGAACTTGAGGTGGAAATCCATTATTTCTGAAGTTAGTCCAGAGGTTCTGAACCCTGGCAGAATATTAGAAACAATTGTGGAGCTTTAAAAAATATCAATGCTCCTCTTCCTTACTAGTCCAATTAAATCAGAAACTCTGCAGGCAGGGATGAGTACTGGCATTTATAAAAACTCCCCAGGTGATTATGATATGCAATCAAAGTTAAATTTTGGTTCTCAAACTTGACAGCGCATTGAAAGTACTTTGAAATTTTTAAAGAATACTGATGCCAAAGAGGGACAGATCTCAAAAATCTCAAAAGCATTATACTGAGCAAAAGAAGCCAGAACCAAAAACAACAGCAACAACAAAATATTTAGCATGATTCTATTTTGATTCCATCAAGATCAGGCAAAAACTAATCTTTGAAGATAGAAATTAGAGTAGCGGTTACTTCTGGGAAGGAAGGGGGGGTTGACCTGAAAGGGGCAAGAGGGAATTTTCTAGTTGATGTAAATGTCCTATATCTTGATAAGAGTGTTGGTTCTCAGATGAATACATGTGCCAAAACTCATTGAACTGTATACTTAAAATTTGTGCATTTCACTATATGTAATTATACTTTGATTAAAATTTAATTAACTCCAAAGAAAAAGACTTAATTGGTATGAGAAGTGGCTTGGGTATTGGGAGTTCTATAAGATCCCCAGGTGGTTATAATATAAAGATAAGTTTGAGAACTATTGGGCTAAATCATCTGCTGAGATTGAGACAGGAGTAAAGAAGAAACCTTGAGAAAACTGGAAAAGGTTTGAAGATAGAAATTGGGGTTGAATAGGTACAACCTTTACCATTATCATTTTTCAGAGAGTGATCATGGGTTGCCTGCACCAGAGCCCCTAGGGTGCTTGAAAAAAATGCCAGTTCCTGGGCGCCCCACCCGACCTATTGATCCAGGAGTGAAGCCCAGGAATTTGCGTAGTAATGAGTTTCCCTCCAGTGACTCTCGTATTCTCCAAAGTTCTAGGTTTCCAGGATAAAGGGACCAGCTGAGGATGAAAACCGTGCATTTTAATGGAGAGGAAGAGGATGATTTGAGGTAATTCATAACTTGGAGAACAGCTCACACGACAATCAGGACAGACAGATGTCCATGGCAAGCTGAGGATGATATACAGTTATAATGGGAAAACAAAACAAGCCTAAAAAATCAAAGGAAAGGAACGGAATCATGAAGTCAGGAACTAGTCTGAAGTTTCAGGATCAGTCTACAGACTAGGGGTCTTCCTGAGGATGATCCTTTTGGCAGCAGCCAGTGCTTCTTAAAATTAATTCCCTGAAATAGCCCCCAAATAGGAAGCAGGATGGGAAATCTTCATGAAAAGGATAAGCAAAATATTACATGTATAAAGGAATCCAGTACACATTTGTGATGGGCCTTGTACAGGATTTAGACAAATGTAGACGTTCTTAGGAGGGAATTCCAGGAATAGAAGTAAGGTTATGCAAAGATGTGGAGACTGGGAATTGAGGGACGTGTTGAGGTAACAACACTGGGTCCAGTTTACATGGAATATTAATATATATATATATATATATATATATCTGGAAGAATAGTGGGATGGGGCAAATCCTGAAAAACAGAATGGGAGCTTACCGTGGGAAGACTATGTTGTCTCTCACCACTGCTGGCTCTGAAGAAGCAAGCTACCATGAATGCTTTAGCCAAGAGGAAATGATTCCTATCAACATCCTGAGGGAGCTTAGAAGAGGTTCCTTCCCCACTGAACCTCTGATGAGAATGCAGCCCTGGCCAAGAGCTTGATTGCGGCAGTGTGAGTTCCTGGACAGAGAACCCAACGAAGTCATACCTGTCATCTGACACATGGAAACTGTGAGAAATAAGCGTGTGTGTTTTGAAGCCACTAAGTTTGTGATAATCTATTATAGAGCAATAGATACCTAATACAGATTTTGCTGATGAGCAAACTCTCTGCATCTACTTACACAGGCAATGGGGAGCCAGTAGAAGTGTCTGAGTAGGGAAGTATATATAAGCTATTTCAAATGTGCTTAGCATCTTATTGTCCATTAAATTTTCTGCTGCGTAGGTAGTGAGTTCAAATATTTTATCGGCAATTTTCTACCAAGAAAAGGCATATAGAGTTTGTGGTTGTTATCAGGATTTATCTTTCATGTTTTTATTATATTATTATTATATAGTGTTTTATATCATATTTGATTATTGCTCAGCTTTTCATCTTCTGATGTTTACTGGTATGGTTAAGGTTTTAGTTCCTTGGTTTCTTTTTTGGACGTTTCCCCCTAACTATGAAAGAACTTAATGCCAGAATCACAGGATTATTTAAACTATCTTCTCGTTTTAAGCAAGGCAAATATATGAAAGGGCCAATCTAGTGTCAGCATAAGGAAATTTTCTGTACCAACATATCATATAGGCATTATCTTTAAGTCTAAGACCAATAAGAACCTTCCCTCTCTCTCCCCACCCCCCCCCTCTCTCTCTCTCTCACACACACACACACACACACACACACACACACACACTACCATGCCATGTAAACCTTACCCCACACCCTCACCTTTGCCATGGCGCCCAGAATGCAACTTGTGACCTTTGTGTGCCCCACATGGCATTACTGACAACCAGCAGAGAGACTTGAAAGCGGAAGTGAACAGAAGACAATTGTTCTGCCCTGTTACTCAAATTCTGCAGCCCTACTTTGTTCTATTCACCATGTGAACAGAACACTAGTCACACTTACACTCTGACCAAAGTTCAGAGATTCACATTCATCAGTGCTGAGGTAATGATTGTTTGCATTTTCTATAGCAGCCATTAATTTCACCTAACACATAATTGTTTGCCAGAGATTTCTTTCCTGCCTCTGTTAGGATTTGCCCTCTTTCATAAGACCCTTTGGAGAACATTATGCCAGCATGAGCTGTTGAAATGTGTTCTCTTCTCCGGCTAGCGTCTTATATCACTTTCCCCTTTCAGCAACCACAATTGAGCAATATCATCTTATTTTCTTTGTCATGCTTCTGCATTTGAATTAAAATGCCTTAGAAACACACATAACATGCTCTGTGATTTCTTTATTATGGCATTTTCAATTTCTTCCTTTTGACCTTTTGGTATTGCTTTCATGATTATTTTTTCTAGAGCCTTGTTGACACAACAGGCCCATGTACTACCCTAATAACCTTTGGAAAATCAAAGTCGAAATCTGATTTGGGTAAGAAACCCAAAATAGTTTTCAACTATTCAGCTTTATGAACAATGAATTGGACAAATCATCTCTGTGATGGACAAAATCTGCTTGCCTGAGATCTGGCTATAGAGTAGTTGGAATGCATAAGAGGAGATTGAAGTGGAATGCGATATAACTAAGATTTAAAGATTCCAGGTGTTTCATTTTGCTTATTCCTCACTTTTAGGGGAAAAAAAAAAAACACCCAGTAATTTAATTACATAAGCTATTTCTTCCTTTTTTTTTTTTTTTTTCGAATTTCCATAGGCTTTCCTCAGGTGTCTCCCCTTTTCCTAGTTTGTACACTGATGTATGATTATTGGTTAAAATCATTAAGCTGTTCATAGATCCTCCCTTCCCAACAATACCAGATCAATATGTCATTAAATCCATTGTTTAAAAAAAGTCCTCTTTGGGGCCGGTTGGATAGCCCAGTGGATAGGGTGCCGGCATACCACATGGGAGGCCCTGGGTTCGGTTCCCGGGGACCTCTCCTAGCGGGCAGACCGCCTTGAGAATGGCAAGCCACCATGGGCGGGCCAGAGCCGCCGTGGGCAGGGCAAAAAGCTGCCACGGACAGGGCAAAAGCCGCCACGGGCAGGGCAGGTCGCCCGCGAATGGAGC
>PVKH010027671.1:0-12975 GCA_004027955.1 Chaetophractus vellerosus | reverse complement strand
TTCCGGGCTCTGTTGATGTTTATCCTGTGGCTACTCCCTCTGTGGGGGTCCATCTGTCTGAATTTCATCCTGCTTATAAAAGGACTGCAGCAATAGGATGACAACCCATCCTGATTGACACTTCACAGGGGTAAACCCCATCAATAGATCCTACTTACAATAGGCTCATACCGGCTGGAAAGAACATGTTTAAGAGCATGCTTTTCTGGGGTACATAGCCCCAGACTACCACAGCCCATTCGCCCACAGCTCTAAAATGTGCCTTGCCAATGAGAGGGGCATGAGATGGTGAGAAAAAATTCTGAATCAGGATCTGAGTTCTTATCCCAGTACTACCTCATGGTAACCATATGTTCTTGAACAAGTGACTTAAAACTCCCCCAAATCAGTTTCCTCAACCATAAAGTAAAAGACAGAACTGCAACTGATATTCTAAAGTTTTGAGCTTTTTGTCCATTAAAAATGGGTTAACAGAGACCTGATTCCCAGGGCTATTATAGAAGACCTAATAAGACAATAAATGCAATAGCTTTTTGTAAACACACTAGCACTGTTCAGTGCTATATGAATGTTAATTATTGCTATATGGACAGGAGAAAATTCTTTAAGGACTTGCCTTATCTTAATCTTTATCGTGAGCAGTTCTGCACAATTTTCAAGGGTCCTTTAATGTGGTAAGTCACTGAATCCCTCTGAACTTCAGTTTTCCCACCCTAATGTTTGCCTTCCATATAAGGAGAGAATGAAGTAGAGGAGGTGAAAAGGTACTTTAAAACCACAAATTGTCCTAGAAATGCAAGCAATTATTATTTAGGGAACTCATTTTGACTTTTGGCATTACGATGCACACACTGTTAGTTCTTGGCTCAATGACAGATTTTAATTGGCCTGGCTCTGCAAACCTTACAGAGCTATTATGCGTTACACCTGTGATGGCCCTGCAGCGTGTTAATCAAGACAATTAGGCTGGGGACCCAGAGAACTGCTTCCCTCCATTGTGCATAATCCTCTGCACTTTGAGAGGGAAATTAACAGCTGCTTTATGGTATTTCATATTATCTCACTTTCTTGGCGAGGGATCCCAATCAGATCTACCTCAACTAAGCAACATCTATCAACGGTTCCTGGAATAACACAGCATCTGGGAAGAAATATTAACTTTGACTTTGGAACAGCTCTTGGGTTGGGAGTTTTAAAAAAACGGGGGGCACGTGTGGCACTAGCTAGATGAAACTGCCCCTGGGTGAGAGCCAGAATCAGGGAGAAGAAAGTTGATCTCTTTTAAATGATATATTCCAGAGAAAAGAGGAACAGGGGGACAAGCACATTAGTTTAGCTCTCAAAGCAGTTTATTCTCTAGCTGGCAAAAAGGAAAAGGGGAATGAAGCTTCTAGGAAAATACAACTCTGTCTGCTCCTAAGCTTCTCGCTGACATTACAAAAGCTATTGGAATTTTCTTCCTTTTCCCACCCCCTGTATGCATATCTCTTCTAGGAAGCATGAGAAACATATTTTGAGATTTGGATTCTTTTTCACCCTTGGGCAAAGCAGCCTGGATTGGTAATTAGTGATTAAAGAGGTGGCAAATACGAATGCTGGCAATGTGCTGATCCCAACATTCTGAATTTACGTGCACTGTTCTCATTAAATCTTGTGAGAAAGAGGTGCTGTGGGAGATATTTTGCAGATAAGGAGACTGAGGTGGCTCGGGAAGGCTGAGCTGACAAGTCTGGATTCAAATTCGGGTCTCTTGACTTCAAGTGTTGGGCCCTTTCCATGAAATACCGTCCTGTGTCTCTGCGAGGGGGGAGAAGCATCCCGCGAGGGGCAGGGACCATGCCCGACTTATTTCTGTGACCTCAGTATCTAGCACAGTGCTCGTCACTCTTGGGCATGTACTGCAGAATTTGATTTTGAGAAGAGGAGTTTCCCAAATTGTTTAATATCTCAGAAACGGCAGAAACTAAAATGTCCATCACCCCATTCCTAAATATCTGCTCTGCCATAGCTGCATCAGAGGAAATGGCTCTTGCTGCCTAAAGGCAGGCAGTTTGGCTGTGAGACAATACTGGGGAGCCAGGTGTGTGCACAGCAGGTGGATCATTCCATTTGGGAAGCTAGATCCCGGTAGCGTAAGCATTTGGTCTGGGTCTCCTCTGTTCTCTGGGAGAGACCAAAATGAACCTTTATATCTGTGGTTCCCAATCTATGCACCAAAGCGTCCCACAGCCTCACAGCAAACTTGCAAGGATGCTGCAGGATATTTTAAAATTTTAGTGAAATGCAGTGATGGTCAACATTGGTCAGATATTGTGAGAACTACTAGTAAGAGGGAACTCACCATTTCAACATTACAATGTGGTGTGTTCCCTTCAGTAATGTCATATCTTTGCAAGGCTGTATTTTCGCTAGTTAATGTGGTTAAAAGCAAGTACTGCATTAAAATCACTTGGAACAGGAAAGGAGGATGGCAGTGTCCAATCTGATTCCAAAAAGCTGTACCCAATAGGTACACATATTCCATTGTAAGCAATTGTGGTTAAAAATGAAATAAAAATATTTCTTTCCATTTATGTGTACCTTTTTTTTTTTTTCCCAAACAGCTACTAAATTGTTAGGACATAAATCCTTTTTAAGCAGTTTGGACTTAACTACTTTAAAAAATAGTCTTATGCATTTCTTTTGGTCCAGAAGCACCATGAAATAATTACTGTGACACTAGGGGTGCCATGAAGGGAGAGTTTGGGAACCTGTACTCCATGTCAATCCTGGTCTATCCTGAGATGTCCCAGGTTTGTCCCTGCCTCTGGGTTTTCCCCTTGCAGCAATGGCTTTTTCTTTTCTCTTAATCTTACTATAAGGAAGACAAGAGTGTGATGACACTGGGTAACTGACATTTGAGTAGTGACAGGAGTACATTAGGGGTGAAGATGTTGGCAAATAGAGGAGTCTACTCGCTCGCTAAAGGAGAGAGCTACAACTCAACTCCAGCAAAATATTGTCATAACACCACCAAATCAACATTGCCAGATTTTCCCATTCTTTTTTCATTTTAAAATCTTAAAATGGAGGGTGGGGTGGGGGATTGGGGAGTAACATTGCTTAATGGGTATGGAGTTTCTGTTTGGGGTGATGAAAAAATTTGGAAATAGATGGTGGTGATGGTTGTATAACATTGTGAATGTAATTAATGCCGCTGAATTGTATGCTTAAAGATGGTTAGAAATGTAGATTTCATGTTACATATGTTTTAACGCAATTTAAAAAAAGAAAAATTTGTGCCAAATTTTATTTTGTAACTTATTTGATGATTTTGCTACCTCTCTCCTTTCCTTTCTTCATTTTTTTTTTTTTTTTAAAGAAAGGTGGAGAATCTCCACTTTCGAATGTTGGCAACAAAATAAAAAATCTTTTTTTTCTGAATCCAGAGGCTATTGTCTACATGATTTTTCCTACATCTAGATTCTGCACCAATGAATAATGCCTTTAGTTTATTCTGCATCAACCCAGATATAAAGTTCAACTCTTCTATTAAGAGGCCCCCTACGCGCGCGTGCACATGCACACTCACACAGACACACACACACACACACACACACACACATCTTCTCTCATGCATTCAGTACTTGGGAATTACGGCAGCTCATTTACTTAGCTCTCAACTACATATCAGACAGTGGGCTAAGCATTGTAACTACATGACCTCATTTATCTGCCAGTGAGCATGGGACTTTCATGAATCCCATTATTCAGGTTGGGAAATTGAGGCTCAGAGTGGCTAATAAACTGCTCAGTCAGTCAGCTGGTAAGTGGATGAGCAGAGATTTAAACCCAGTGTTGTCTATTTCTAGGGCCTGTGCTTTTTTTTAAAAAAAGTTTAAAGTTTAATTTTTACATAATTGTAGATACACATGCAATTATAAGAAATAATGCAGAATTCCCATGTACTCTTCACCCAGTTTCCCCCAATGGTAACTTCTTACAAAACAAGAATACAATACCACAACCAGGATCCTGACATGGGCACAGTTTGGGCACAGTCAAGACACACAACAGGCCCAGCACCACAAGGACCTCCCATTGCCCTTTCATGGCCATGCTCACGTCCCTCAGCCACCATGCCCTCCTTAAGCCCTGGCACTCACTAATCTATTCTCCATTTCTGTAATTTTGTCATTTCAGAATGTCATATAAATGCAATCATAAAGTATGTAACCTTTTGGGATTGGCATTTCTCACGCAGCATAATTCTCTGGTTATACATCCAGGATGGTAGGTGTAGCGTTAGTTTGTTCCTTTCCATTACTGAGTAGTATTCCATGCCATATATACGCCATATATATGTTTGCTTAATCAATCATCTGTGGAAGGGCATCTGGGCTGTTTACAGTTTTGGGCAATTATGAATAAAGCTGCTATAAACATTTGTGTACAGGTTTGTGCACATAGGCTTTCATTTTTATGAGATAAATGCTCAGGAGTGAGTTCCTGGGCCATATGGTAGTTGCATGTTTAGTTTTAAAAGAAATTGCCAAACCATTTTCCATAGTGGCTGTACCATTGTACATTCTCATCAACAGTGTATGAGTGATAGTTTCTCTGCATCGTCACCAGCATGTGTTATTGTCATTTTTATTTTTTATTTTAGCCCTTCTTATAGGTGTATAGTGATGGCTCATAGAGGTTTAATTTGCATTTGCGAATGATGTTGAACTCTTTTGATGTGCTTATTTGCCATCTATGTATTCTTTTTTGGTGAAATGCCTCTTCATGCCTTGTCTACTTTCTAACTGGATTTTTTGTTGTTGTTTGTTTTTAACTGTTGAGTTTTGAGTGTTTCTATATTCTGGAGACTAGTCCTTTTTCTGATATGTAGTTTACAAATATTTTCTCCCAGTTTGAAGCTTGTCAATTCATCCTCTTAACAGGGTCTTTCACAGAGCAAATGGTTTTAATTTTGATGAGGTCAATTATCCTGTTTATGGATCATGCTTTTTATGTCAAGACTAAGAAAACTTTGTCCAGTTCTAGATGTTTTTCCTACATTTTCTTCCACAAATTTATAGCTTTATGTTTTATATTTAAGTCCATGACCCATTATGAGTTCAATGTGAGACTCAAGTGTTTTTTTTTTGTTTTGTTTTGTTTTTTAAACCTATGGAGATCCAGTTGCTCCAGCACCATTTTGTTGAAAAGGTTATCATTCTTCCATTGAATTGCTTTTGCAACTTTGTGAAAAATCAGTTAGGCAGCAAATTTGTGTGAGTCTATTTCTGGATTCTCTATTCTGTTTCATTGATCTATGTGCCCATCCCTTTGTTAATACCACAGTCTGTCTTTATTTATATAATAAGTTTTGAAGTTGGGTGGACCGAGTCCTCCTATTTATTCTTTTTCAAAATTACTTTAGCTATTCTAGTCCTTTGACTTTCTATATAGATTTTAGAATGATCTCATCTATAGCTACAAAAACCTTGCTAGGATTTTGATAGGAATTGAATTAAAACTTTATATCAATTTTGAGAGAATTGACATCTTCACTATGTTGAACCTTCAAGATCTTCGTCTGATTATAAGTTGATAACATCTGTTTATTTTAGGACAGAGGCCCCAAATTCAATTGCCCAAAAAGGGCCCATGTACCAGGTTTAAGCACATGTGGCCTTCTTTTGATAGCAAATTGGATACAGACTTATATTTCTCTACTATAAGAAAATAATAGCTCAAGGAAATGTTAAGTGACAAAGACCAGTCAAGCTCAACATTAGAAATTAATGGGAATTGCGGATTGCTGGAGAAAGCATGCCCCCATGAATGTGGAGGTGCTACTTAATTCCTCTGCTTGTTGCTGCTTGAGAACACAGGCACAACCTTGCTATGGTATAAACTTTCAACAGAAGCCAGAAATCCATCTTTTTTCTAAATCTGAAATGTTGGCAGCTACTTTGAATTAACACAAAACAGGTCAAATACATCTCAAGGAGCTGACTCCAGATGACCAGCGGCCTCTCTGTGGTCTCTGAATAGAGGAGGGAATAAGAGAAGGTCCCCAGCCTCAAGGAGCTTACCCTCCCAGCTTACCCTCCAGCAGACAGATACCACAAGGCAGTGCGCCGTATGCTGGCGGTGCCGTAAGGGCGTGCAGGAGGACGCTTACCTCTGCTTCTGGAGGTCAGGGACGGCTCCCCAGGGGAGTATATTTACATGGCAACTCAAAGTAGAGACACTTTGAGCCTAGCTGTATGTATACTAGGAGTGAGTAGGAGATACTTTTCAGGGAATCCAAATTGTTGCCTGAGGTACTCATGGGAAGGTTAATTCAGTTGGTGACTCATTATGTGCTATTTAATCTACAGCATCTCAAGCAAATATTGATAGGATCATAGCAACAAAGCAAAGTTCTACTCTGGGCATCAGAGAATGTGGGAAGGAAGAGGTCGTACACTTCTATGCTGTTCCAAGTGTTTTGTTACTCGTTAGTAGGAATGACAAAGAAAAAAGGCTTTCAAAGATGAACAGATTCTTCATCCTCAGAATAAAATCTGAGCTCCTCACCATTGCTTAAGGGCCATGTAAGGTCTGGGCTGTGCCTGCTTGCTCAGCTCCCTCTTCTCTCTCCCCTATCCTGCCTTCTTTCTGTTCCTCCAACACATCGAGTCTAAGGTCTTAGCAGTTTGTCATTCATTCATCCATTCAATAAACAGTGATTGAAGACCACTTCTCCAGGTACTGGAAATGCCAGCAGTGAACAAAGTTAATCCAGGTCCTGTCCTCATGGAGCTTCCAGTTTAACAAGACAGACAGACAGACACATAATATTATGCCTGGTGTAATGAGTTCTACGAAGAAAAATTAAACAGGGCTAAGGCATAAAGAACAATGGAGAGAGCAAGTTTTGATAGGGGTTGGGGGAAGGCATTTGAGCAGAAGCTGAATGAAGTCATCGCGCAAACAGCAAAAGAACAGGGGAAGAGTTTTCCAGATAGAGGAACCACAAGGGCCAAGAGCCTATGGTGGGAACAAATTTGACTTATTTGAGGAGTAGCAAGAAGGGCAGTGTGCCTGGAATGGGAAGAGTGGAAGAAAATGGGGTTGGAGAGGAGGCCAGATACTGTGAGCCTTTGTAGGCCTTGGAGCACTGTGGATTTTTTCCCTCAGTGTAAGGAGAATCCTTTGAAGCATTTTGAGCAGGGGAGTGACATGAGCTGACTTTCAGAGAACAGAGGATGGAGACAGTGGAAGCAGAGGAAACTGTTAGGATACAGTTACAATAGTTCAAGCAAGAAATGGTGGAGGCTTGGGCCAGAGTGAGAACAGTAAGGGCAGGAAGAAGCTGTCCAATTTGAGACATTCTCCTAATAAAGCTGATAAGATTTGCCTTGGCATTGCATCTGGAGTGTGAGAGAAAGGAGTCCAGGTTGACTCCAAGGTTTTTGTCCAGAGTAACTGGCTCTATTTACTGAGATTGAGAAAATTCTGTGTCTGCAACTTCATGAGGCTGGTTCCTCATTGTGATTCAGGTCTCACTCCAATGTCCTCTCTTTGGAGAGGTTTCCTGCGACTGTCCTTCATCCTATGTGCAGCTCTTGTTTTTATTTTATTTCTCAGGCTTAAATATCTGAAGTTACCCCATTCATTTTTATTTAACTCATTTATCATCTGGATCCTCCACTGGAAAGCAAGCCCCAAAAGAATAAGGATCAGCCTCTTTAGTTTATTGCTATATCTTCAGTACTTAATTTGGTGCCTGGACCAGAGGATATGATCCATAAATATTTGCTGAATGAGGCCTGGAAAATGCTCAATGAGTTTAACTAGTCTCCAGGTTTCTTTCATGGGGTTCTTTTCAGAGCCTTTAATGAAGCCATTTGTGAATGGATTAAATAATATTGATGATCGACACTATGAGAGGCACTTTACCAGGCTCTGGGGAAACAGTGAGCAGAAAAAGCACAGTCCAGACCCTCAGGGAGCTTACATCACCCTAGTGGAAGGACAGTAAATAATTTCACAAACGTAGCATTTCTACTGTGTTGAGAGGTTTGAAGGAGAGGTGCACAGTGCTATGAATGCATGTGGTCTGGTGATCCCAACTCGGGGAGCACAGGAGAATCTTCTGTGAGCTGAGATCCACAGGAGTTGCTGTGGGCTTAGGGATCTCTGAGAAGGGAATATGCTGTGACTACAGATCTCAATTGTCATGGAACTTCTTGTGAGAAGAAACATGTTTTGGCAAAAGCTGAACTAGTCCAGCCTTCTCATGTATTGGGGCTCCGATGGGTGAAGAACTTGGGTGAAGATGGACAGCTTGCTCATGACAGAACTAGGGTTGTATACTTGATATATCTGTAAAATGGGTACACTACTTACAATTCTGTGTTGCTGTGAGGATGAAAAGTGCTGATGTCTATAAAGTGCTTTGCAAAGGGCCTGACACAGATGTAGCATTAATACCTAGTAATTATTAGATTTTAAATTCTTGAAGGGCATTCATCAGGTTAATGCCATTCCCACAGACATAAACCAAACAGCATAGTGCCTTACACACAGTAGTGGCTCAATGAATACTTGTTGAATGAAGGAATGAATGATGCTTGCCTCAATGACACATCTTGGATCTGGCCATCCTCACTTGAGATAGGCAGAGTAAATAGAAATACATCAGGCCAAATCCTTTTGTGTGGTTCAGCTGCCTAGGGGTGATAGCTGCTCTTAATTACTGATATTATAGGGAGGGAGATTCTTGCCAGCCAAGGACTCTTGGAAGCTTGAATGGAAGGAAACAGTCTGATCCTTGGTTTTAAGCTAAGGACAAGTTATATGGTGAGAGGGCCCAGCAGATTCAGTGATTTTAGGTATTGCTATTACTGGCAATGGGAAGACTTAACCAAAACCAGAAATAGCTACTCCTAAAATGGCATTTTCCTCTGCACTGAATTCCATGTGCTGGATTCATGTATATTATTTCTCAGCAGCTATGGTAATAGAAGTGGTTTTGAATAACACGAATCAATCTGGCTCTCCAGGAGCACCTTGTACCCGAGAACGTCTGCGTCCTTTGTAAACAGCAGGTAAGCCTCCTTGCCTCCTGGGGGATGAGCTCCTGCATTTTCGCTTAAATCAAGTAGAGCTGAAAGGGAGAAACTTCTATCATGAGTGGGTATCAAGGGATAATTCTCAGGCCTCTCAAAAACTCAGGCTTGAAAAGGACCAAAATAATCTGCAAGTTCCCAAAGATATTTGCCTAAAAAGGCTCTGTCACAAATCTCCCATGGGTCAGGTCAGGGATGAATGAATGATTGGAAATCGGAACAGCCATTTTGGAGGACAGTTTGGCAGCACCTATTATGATAAGCAGATCTTTCAACTCAGCAATTCCACTTCAAGTTTTATAGAGAAATCCCAGTACATATGCTAAAGAAACATAAGCCATGCTCCAGTGCTGTGTTGTGTAAAAAAAAAAACAAAACCTGGGATCAGTCTTAAGGTCTATATATCAATAGGGGAATGACTAAATAGAGAGCGGGATACGATGCAGCAATTTAAAAAAAATGAGGTCGACTAGATGTACTGACATGGAAAGCTCTCTAAGACAGATTATTAAGGGAAAAAAAAGCAAGTTGCAGTATGCCATATGTGGTGGTTTAAACATACACCCAGAAACTCTCTGATACTCCTTCCCTCAGGAAGTAGAGCTTATGTAGCCTCCCCTTGAGTGTGGGCCAGACTTAGTGACTGACTTCAAATGAATAGCACAGGGCAGAAACGACATCGTGCCATGTCCAAGACTAGGTCATAAAAAGGCATTCACTCTTGAGAGGGCCTGCAGGCTCCAGTCAAAAGCCATGTCAGCAAGCCAGTGGAAGCAGATCATCCAGCTCTAAAAGACCAGCTCTGGCACACATTCTGACCGAAACTTCATCCTGACCATGAGCCAGAACCACTCAGCATAGCCTTCCCTAGATTCCTGACTCTTAGAAAATGTGTGAGATAATACGTTATTTTTAAGCCATTGAGTTGTGTGGCAGCAAAAGATAACTAATATACCATTATAGAAATAATATAAATTTTAAAGATTTAATTCATACGCATCCAAGACAAATGTGTAGAGAAAGGTCTGGAAGGAGAAGCACCAGACTACAGTGGTTACTTCTGAAGAATGAAGAGGAGAGTGGGATTAGGAGCAGGAGGGGTGGAATTAGCTTGATGTATACAGTCTCCATTTTTGCTGTACGAGAATCTATAAGTGCATTACAGGAGTAATTAAGAAAAAATACAATGAAAAATTCCATCCCTTTGGAATTTCATGGTAAGTCAGATAAGGCTGCAGCTTACCTTGGTCATCTCTAGGAAAACAGTTTGCTTAACAAACTTGTTTAGGAATAAACAAGGTTATCAGTGGAGCTCTCCAACCTATTTGAGAAAGCCAACTCCTGTCAGTTACTCTTAAAAATTACCTTAGCATTAGTCATAAAAAAATAAATGATGTTTTTAAACCCATATTTCTTATCTACTGTTAAAGCAGATCAAAGAGACCTTTATTTGGACAAGACCTATTAGAAATATTCTTACTCCCAAAGAGTAGTCAATTTTTTTTAAAGTGACAAAGATGCCTCTAATGAAAAGGCTGAGTTATTTATCAATGCACACTGGTCTTATCAAGTATTTGAGAATCGAAGAGATTTTCTTGTCAGGCTAAGGTTATGGAAAAAGTATTTTAAAAGGAACTTTGTATGGGATTTCTTTTGGGTTCATGCTAATTTGTTTTTCACCTTTGAGCCTGGGGGTCTGCATCATTTAATGGCATTTCTGTGGTGAGGACCCTGATCTCCGTCTGTGGGGAGATTCGCTGCAGGCACCAAAGCTTCATGCATTTTCAGTGGAATTGGGTCCAGAGCTTACTGCAAAATGCCTTCTGGGTGAATGACCAGAAATGCAATCACAGCACATTCATTTCAAAAATCCCTTTCATGTATCATTAAAAAGCAGCCTGCATATTTAAATTTGTATCTCTCGGACCCTGGAGTTTGGAAATGCAGGAGAAGAATGGATTTCTGTTTAGATTCGGGATGATGGGAGGGAATAAATGGGAGGCATTTCCTTTCCTTTATTATTAGGTAGCTTTCGTGCTTCTGAGAAATTCTGAACCATACGCCACTATCCCATGGAACGCAGGAATAAGAATAACTAACATTTATAGAGCGTTTTACACCCTACAAAGTGCGTTAGCATTCACTGCCTCATTTAACGGGCAGAGAGCCTCTTAATTATGCTTTCTGATGAGGGGACAATGATTCTTTCAGTTTTAGCATCTGCAGAGATTACTCTGTTTTCCTTTTATATGGACACACTAAAGAAATAATGATGCGGCACTCTAGCTTCCTCAGGCTGGGAAAGAGAGTACACTGTAGCAGGTGAGAGATGTATTCATTTTCTCTGTGCTGGAGCAAGTTCCATGTTTCTTTTGATTCACTCAAATGTATATGTGACTGTGCTACAGGAAGACAGGCCAATATAGAAGGTAACTCACCGGGCTTTAGAGCCCAGACCCCTGGGTCTGAGTCCTGGCGCTGCCACTTTCTGGCTGTATAGCCTTAGGCAAATCATTTAAACTATCCATTAAATATTTAAAGTTACTTCACTTACCAGTTTTCACATCTGAAAAACTGGGTCTGATAGCAGTAATGCAAACATCATCGTTTTCAGGAGAATTAAATGAGCAAATATTGTAGAGCGCTTAGAAGAACAGCTGGTATAGTCATTTGGTAACTGGTAGCTATGGCTATTATTATGGACATAGAGCTAAGTGTTGGCTGGGGATATAAAGGTTAATTTGACTACTCTCCAAGGACGTTTTAGGCTGCATGGGTGACAAGACACATTTATCATTTGCTCAATCTTTCAGTCATTCATTGACATGTATGGAGCAGCTCTCTGCTTGGGCACAGTTCCAACCTCTGAGGACACAGCAAACATGTCCCCTGCCATTACAATGTTTACTTTCTGGTGGAGGAGGCAGACAAAAACAAAATTAAACGAAGGCTAATAAAATGTTGGGAGGGTAAAAATTGGGGAGCTGAGCTAGAGAATGGAGGGCTAGGTGGGAGCAGGGTATTCTTTTGTTTACCTTACAAAATGCCAGCCTTTCAAAATGTGGGGAAGAACAGTTCTGGTAGAGGGAAGAGCATGTGTGAGGGCCATGAGGTGAGAAAGAGCTTAGCAGTTTTGAGGAACTGACGGACCATGCGGCTGGGGCCTGAGTTGCAGGGGGGAGAGGTAGGCAAGGCATTTAGACTGTTACGGTTTCCTTCATATGTAAGGAGGAGCTGCTGAAGGCTTTAAGACTAACATGGTTTTATACAAATTTATGAAATTTAACTCAGATTTAATATGCAATAAATTTATTACATATAAATACCTACAATAGATATATTTCTTTCTTTTCTTTTAAGATAGAACTGGGGAAACAGATGTGGCTCAAGCAATTGGGCTCCTGTCTACCACATAGGAGGTTCAGGGTTTGATTACTGGGACCTCCTGGCAAAAGGCAAGTTGGCCCAAGTGGAGTGCTGGCCCATGCGGAGAGCTGGCACAGCCAGATGACGCGATAAAAAGACACAGGGGAGAGACAATAAGAGATGCAGCAGACTAGGGAGCTGAAGTGGCACAAAAGATTGAGCAGCCTCTCTCCCATTCCGGAAGGTCCCAGGATCAGTTCTTGGTGCTGCCTAAAGAGAAGACAAGCAGACACAGAACACACAGAGAGCAAACAGTGAGCACAAAAACAATGGGGTGGGGGGGGGTGGAATAAATAAATAAATAAGTCTTTTAAAAGATAGAACTGGCGGGGCCGGCTCGATAGCCCAGTGGATAGGGTGCCGGCATACCACATGGGAGGCCCCGGGTTCGGTTCCCGGGGACCTCTCCTAGCGGGCAGACCGCCTTGAGAATGGCAAGCTGCCATGGGCGGGCCAG
>PVKH010027670.1:0-12969 GCA_004027955.1 Chaetophractus vellerosus | reverse complement strand
CAAACTAAACCCAAAGCAAGCAGAAGGAAAGAAATAAAGATTAGAGCAGAAATAAATGAAACAGGAGATAAAAAAGCAATAGAATCTATAAAACCAAAAGTTCATTTTTTGAAAAGATCAATAAAATTGACAAACTCTTAGCTAGACTGACAAAAGAGAAAGAAAATACAAATAAATGAAATTAAAATTAGAGGATGGGCTTTACTACTGACCCCACAGAAATAACAAGCATCATAGAAGGATATCACGAACAACTGTATGCCAACAAATTAGGCAATCTACATGAAATGGACAAATTCCTAAAAACACATGAACAACCTGCAATGACTAGAAGAAATAGAAGATCTCAATAGTCGATGATCAGTGAAGAGATTGAGTCTGTCATCAAAAACCTTCTAACAAGGAAAGCCCAGGACCAGGTGGCCTCACAGGTGAATACTAGCAAACACTCCAAGAAGAATTAATACTAATCCTACTCAAACTCTTTAAAAAATTGAACTGGAGGGAACACTGCCTAAAGCATGCTAAAGCCAACATCAATCTAATACCAAAGTCAGTTAAATGTACTACAAGAAAAGAAAATCATATACCAATTTTTCTTATGAATATAGATGCAAAATTCCTCAACAAAATACTGGACTTTAGAGATAGAATCTAGAATATAGGTTACCAGGGACTGAGTTTGGGGGTAGTGAATGCTTAATTTGTACAGATTTTCTATTTGGGTTGTTTGTAAAGTTTTCAAAATGGAGGGTGGTGATGGTAGCACAACATGTTTGTGATTAGAATGGGAAATATTAGGTCATATATATGTTACTAGAATAAAAATTAAAAGATAAAACATATAGCTATACAACTGAGTGAACTCTATTGTAAAGGATGGACTATAGTTAATAGTACAATTATAAAAATGTTTTTTCATGAATTATAGCAAATGTACACTAATGCAAAGTGTTAATAATGGGGTAGATTATTGGGGAAAATACACCCTAATGTAAACTATAGCTAATACCACAATTATCATAGTTTTTCATCAATTGTAACAAAGATACCACACAAATGCAAGTATTTATAGTGGGGGTTCAGGTATATGGGAACACTGTACTTTTTACATGATTTTTC
Source organism: Chaetophractus vellerosus (assembly GCA_004027955.1). Taxonomy (NCBI): domain Eukaryota; kingdom Metazoa; phylum Chordata; class Mammalia; order Cingulata; family Chlamyphoridae; genus Chaetophractus; species Chaetophractus vellerosus. The sequence continues at coordinate 11,847 of PVKH010027670.1, read as the reverse complement.
TGTAAATCTACAACTTCTCTAATTAAAAATATTTTTTAAAATGGACAAAGAACTTGAATAGACATTTCTCCAAAGAAGATGTGCAAATGGCCAGTATGCACATGAACTAATGATCAATATCATTAGCCATTTGGGAAAAGCTAATCTAAGCCATAATGAGATGCCACTTCACACCCACCAGGATAGATACTGTTTAAAAAAAGAAAACATACAGAAAATGGCAATTATTGGCTAGGATGTGGAAAAATAGGAATAAGCATTCTTTGTTGGTGGGAATATAAAATGGTGCGGTGGCTGAGGAAGACAGTTTGGTGGTTCCTCAGAAAGCTAAGTATAGAATTACCATAAGACCTGGCAATCCCACTTCCAGGTATATACCCAAAAGAACTGAAAGCTAGAACTCAAATAGATAATTTGCACACCAAAATTCATATTAGCATTATTCACACTAGCCAAAAGGTGGAAGCAATCCAAATGTCCATCAGTAGGTGAATGGATAAACAAAGTGTGTGGTATATACATACAATGTAATATTATTTAGCTGTGAAAATGAATGAACATGCAACAATGTGGATGAACCTTGAAACCATCAAGTGAACTAAACCGAGTCAAAAGATCAAATATTGTGTGCTCTCTCTGATATGAAATAATTAGAATAAGAAAATTCATAGAGTCAGAAATTAGAATACAGTTTACCAGGGGCTGGGGTGTGGCTAGGGAAAGGTGAATTAATGCTCAATTGGTACAGAATTTCTTTTTGGGGTGATGGAAAAGTTTTGTTAATGGATGGTAGTGATGGTAGGACAACATTGTTAATGTAATGATCACTATTGAATTATATATTTGAATATGGTTAAAAGGGGAAATTTTAGATTGTATATAGGTTATTAGGAAAAAAAATTAAAAACAATAGAGGATTGTACAACACAAACAGAAAACCTTAATGTAAACCATGGTCTATAATTAATAGTAGATTTATAAATATGTTCTTTCATCAATTGTAACTAATGTACCATACTAATGCAAGGTGTTTATAATAGGGGGGTATATGGGAACTCCATATTTTATGAATGAGTTTTCTCTAAATCTACAACTTCTCTAATGAAATATATATATATATGGCAGTTTGAGATTATTTATAAATCCCGAAAAGAGAAAGGTTTTGTTTGTAATCTAATCTATTCTGGGTGTGATACTCTTTGATTATATTGGATTCAATTGAGGGGCCCTTGATTAAATTACCTGTTAAGATCAGGACTTTGATTCGACCATGTCAGTAAGGCATGACTCAGATTGAGTCCCCGCCCCCTTGGTGGTTCTATATAAATGGACACTCACTCAAGAAAACACTTGAGAAAAGGAGAGAACTTTGCCATGTGAAAGAAAGGAGAAGGTTCAAACAGCTAAGGCCCTGGGGAGAGATGAGCCATTCCCCTGAGAATTTGCAGCTGAAGAGAACAGAGCAGCAGAGTAGCTGAGAAGGTCCGAGACACCAGGCAGAGATCAGCGACCATCTTACTTCAACACGTGGCAACTGACTTTGGTGAGGAAGTAACCCTGAGTTGCACTCTTTAGGGCCTGGTAACTGTAAGCTTTTACCCAAAATAATTACCCTTTATAAAAGCCAACAGATTTCAGGTACTTTGCATCAGCACTCCTCTGGCAGAATAACACATGTCCCCCACCACCACACACACACACATGACTGTACAAAACCAACAGTGAACTCTACTGTAAACTATGGACTATAGTTAACAGTTTAATTATAATAATTTTGTTTCATCAATTGTAACAAAGCTACAACACTAATATAAAGTGTTAATAATGAAGGGGAGTTTGTACATGGGAACTTTGTATTTTCTGAATGATTTTTATGTAAACCTACAACTTCTCTAATAAGAAACTATCTTAAAAAATACTTTGCTCTGTGTATGGGAAAAAATAAAGTGCCAGTTCACAAATCATGCAAACCATATACAATGAAAGTTTATGAGCTATGCATTATAATCTAGTATTCATTTAACTGCATGACTTATTGCATTGTACCTTGGAGAGTTTTATTTGTTCTTTAAAATTCTTCTTGTTGGCCACTGAGGATAATTAGGCTGTAAGAAGAAAATAAGCAAAAACTCTTGGGCACAGCTTAGATGGTGTCATCAGTTATAATTCTAAAAAGCTATAAAAAATGTATTCTAGACTATTCCCCAAAGAGGGTGATCCAATGCATTGTTAATATTAAAAGTTCAAAAATATGTTATCATCAAGAACATTATTAAAAACCAACAGATAAAACATTTGCATATGATACTTCCATATCTGAAACAAAATTCTACAGGTGCTTAGTAAGAACTACAGAAAAGCAGCAAAAGTAATTAAAGGCCTACTTTATGAAGACAAAAAAAGGGCAGGGGGAGGGGAGGCTTTGGAAAAATAAAGTAAAATTACAAGGAATTTAACCAATACAGTTAGAAAGAACAGTCCCCACAAAACTGCCTTCACTTAGGCCTCAGCCACAAGTTTGAGAATCCCCAGGCCACCATCAGTCCAGACCAGCTAGTTACAAATTTGGGGGTTTTCACAATAACCCTCAAGTTCAATAATTAGTTAGAATGACTCAAAGTACTCAGGAAAGCACTATAAAACTAGGATGATAACTATATTAGAGCCAGAGCCAGAATCAGCCAAGGGAAGAGATATCTAGGATATCAAGGGAAGTAGAATCTGGGAGATGTCCAAACACAGAGCTTCTGGCCATCTTCTCCCCAATGGAGTGGACAGCACTACCTCTGCCTAACCACATTGCCAACCAGGGAAACTCAACCAAGCCTTTTGTGTTCAGAGTTTTTATTGTGACCTGATCACACTGTCCACATCGCTGACCTTTAGTCTCCATGGGTAGAAACTGATAGGACATGGCCTACAGCCCCCATCATAAATCTCACTTTTAGGCTCTCCAGGGGCCAAAGCCCACAAACAAACAGAGCCTGTTATTAAGCAGGACATTCTAGGGGCCTAGAGATCACCTCCCAGTAGCTGAGGGGAAAAAGCCAGACTGTTCTTTGGGTAAGGTTAATTCTTCACTTTTTTTGTGTGTTAGTTTCAATATGATTTGGCATATTTTTTATACCTGTAATTTTAGGAGTTGCTCCTATATAAAAAATCTATCAAATAGCCAAGATATCCTCAAACACTGATTGGTGACAAGACTGAGATCAATGACTCCAAATCAATTTTATTTTACTACCCAAAAGCAATTACTAAAATAGCATAATAATAAACTTTCTACCAAAACTTGCTATAAAGTAGTACTCATTTAAAGTAGGACTTTGGGAACCAGCTGTAGCTCAATTGGTAGGGCTCCAGTTTACCACATGGGAGGCCCTGGGTTCGGTTCCCAGGGCCTCCTGGAGCAGGCAGACTGCCTCGAGAAGGCAAGCCACGACAGGCAGGGCAAGCCGCCGCAAGCAGGCAGGCCACCGCACAGTGAGCCGACTTGGCAATGCAGCGGGGGGAGACAAGCAGACACAGAAAGAACGCAAAAATGAACACAGCAAGAATAAGCAGAAAGGGGGGTGGGGATATATAATAAATAAACATTTTTTTAAATCTTAAAAAAAAATAAAGTAGGGCTTTACATATTGGTATTTCCATGACCACTAAGCTTGTTTTCTTTATTATATTTAGGAATAATTTTGTGCCCTTGAATCAGGATCTCTTGACACCTGAGGATTCTGTCTTCCCCTGCAAATCAGAGTTCTCAAAACATTAAAATCCCTCAGCTAAAGGACTTGGAGTCACGACTCTATTTTCTATTACAATATTTTCTATTGCCATTGTGTCCATTGATATTTAAAAGTAGGTGATTCACTTAATTTTTATTGAATCAGCTATCAGTGCTGTTAAGAGTGTTTCTCTTCAGAGTATTAAGGAAATATCGACTCCAAACTCTGATTTACTGTTTGGTTTTACAGGTTTCTGAATTGTCCCTTCTCATAACAACTAATTTTCTACTCTTGTGTACATGCCAGGTCTTCTTAAGTTCACTTGACTTTGAATACTAGCTCCAGATGGCCTTTTCTTTCCTATTTCTATCCACATGACCTCATGGTATAGCTAGTTGTCACTTACATTAATGCAGTTACCTAGTTATCCTCCACCAATTCCTTCACTGGTTATTTCTTACAGAGTTTGCCACATCTGGAAGATCTTAACTAAAATAAGTCAACTGCATTGTCATTTTCTGCACAATCTTCCATGCTTCATCAAAATAGGTAGTATGATTTTCTTCATAATTCCATGCGTCTAAAGGAAGATTTTGTCTGATCTTTTTTCAATTATTACTTGTATGTGCAAAAAAAAAAAAAAAGTGGATAACCCAATGGGTCTTAACATGCTTCTCCTTGAACTAGTCTAGAACTTGTTCCACCTAAGACAGCCCAGTGGAAATAGCCCCTGACTCTGAAATCAGGGTCAATCATGCCCCAGTAATACATCCTTGGGCAAGTGACCAAACTCTGCTAAATCTAAATTGTAAACTAGAGACAGTAATGCTTTCTGACATCTCACAGTGCAATTTATTCATTCAACAAATATCTGATTCAATTATAATAATATTTGGTGAGCAGCTATCTTAGAAGCTATCCTAGAAACTAGGAGTTCAGGACACAAAGATGAACACGACAATGTCCCTAGCCTTATGAGTCCTACACGGTGACTGGAGACACACAAACAGACAAACGAACAAACATCACAATGTTGATAAACGTTATGGAGGGAAGAGACACAGCCTGTGGTAGAGAAGTCTGAGGGAAGGAGGAGGTCTTACTTTAGATTAGGTAGACAGGAAATACCTTTCAGTGGAAGTGATTTGGAGACTTACACCTGAAGGAGAAGAGGTATCCAGGCATATTAAGAGCCCAGGGAGATAATATTTTAGGTAAAGAGGACAGAAGATTTAATGTGGGAAGGAATTTGGGAAGGTTTCAGCAAGGGGATTGTGGTTAAGATGGGTTCAAATGGGTAAACAGGGGACAAATCATATAGTAGCTTATAAAGAGTTTGAAATCAATTTAAAAATTTAACCAGGGAAGCAACATGGAATAATTTTAATTTTTTTAAATCATCCTAAATATGCATAGAAAATCAAATGAAGGAAATAGTTAGGACCAGCTGGAAAGCTATAGCAGTAGTCCAAGTGAAAAATCATGGTTTTTTTTTCTAGTGTGGTGGCAGTAAAGAAGAAAGAGAAATCGAATTTAGGATATATTAAGATGCATAAAACAGGGAGCACCAAGCATGACTGTGCAATGGACAAGGGCCCCACATCTAAGGGGACATTGCTAATATCATAGACACAATTCTTAGTGTAAATATAGACTGTATATTTACACTTAGAATTGGAGATGGGTTGGATGAAGAGACTAAATTAGAGTGGAATCAAGGAAGACTCACTTTTTTCTGCCTGAAAAATTGCACTAATGGTATTGGGAAAATCAAGGAGAAATAGAGGTGATGTGGGGAGATTTGGAGTAACGTGTTGGATAAGTTAAATTTGGAATGCCTATTGGACATCCATGTGGGAACGTCAAAGAGGTGGTTGAATATTTGAGTCTGCAGCTCAGAAAAGAAATCAGGGTTTAACATAGAAATTTGAGAATTATCAGCTTATAAATTGTATTTCAAGCATGAAACTGGATGAGGTCACTTAAGGAAAGTATAAGAAGAAACATGGGCCTAGGACTGAGCCCTGGAGAAACCAGACATTTGGAGATAAGTGTAGCAAGATAAAACCAAAGATGCTGACAAGGAGTGACCAAGTCAGGTAACAGGGAAACAATGAGAAAGTATCTCATGGAAGTTCAAAACGGAAAGATTTTCCAAAATGAGGGAATGGGCAGCTGAGTTAAATGCCCCTAGATAGTCAAGTGAGAGAAAAAAGAAAGCTATCAGCTAAGAATATGGGGACTGTCTAAAATATGGAAAGGTTAAGAGGAAAGGAAATGTTATTTTCAAAAGTTCTTTCCAAGAATGATAAAGCAAATTCACCATGGCAAACCTAAAAATATTGCTGGGCATTGTGTGTGTGTGTTGTTCAAATATGTGGTGATTAAAGTAAAAACAGCTATTCCAGGTGGGTTATTTTTGCCCAGAAGTTTCAGCTGTTCAGTTGTGGGTGTGGAAAGGCAGATAATTGAAACATTTGAAGTCAACGTTTTTACAAGTGCATATGATAGGAGGAAAGAGGGGAGAGTTTGAGAGTATGGTAAGGAATTAATCCTAAAAATGAAACATGGAGTCTAAATTGGATAAGGAAGGAAATGGGACCAGGAGGGAGGTGATGGTTCTGTGTAACTAGATTTTATATGTGCTATAGTTCCATGAGGTGTTATTTTGGATTGGAAAAAAGATGCATATTACACTAAGCCTGGGCAAAAAGAGAACAGAATAGAAGTAAACAAAGGGAAAATTGGAAGCATCAGAGCAAAACTGTCCCAAAGGAGGAAGCACTCTTCAGAGGGGGGTTAGTGAGCTAGCATGGCTGTGGAGGAAATGAGGGCAGAAGCTTCTTATGAACAGCAGCAAGACAGTTGGGTAGCACTAAAGGTCTGGCCATGGTTGGAGTCACCAAGTTAAGAAGGGCCAAAATAGTTAAAATTCTGGTATTTTCTCAGGAAGTATTCAATGCTTAAGATATTGGAATAAATAGGTCTATTTGAGTAAATGGGGATTTTAGGGCAGGTGTGATGAAAGAACAAATGCTAGGCAAATATAATTATTTATCATTATTCTTATTCTCATGACTGTGTTTTGACCTTGACCGCACACAGAAATAGGGTTTCTTCCTTCCATTTGCATGCCTACCTCTTCCAGGTCTTTTCTCTTTGATATTGCTTCTCTCAACCAATGAGTATATTAAATGCATTTTATAGTTGAAACAGCTCTGCTTGTTCCATAGCTATCAGTCTAATTTGCTTATAGTTAGCAAAACTGGCTTTTTCTGACAGAAATAAAAATTTCAAAGCAGGCATACTATTTTTTTCAGCAGTTTAAATATAGACTTAAATACAATATAATAATATTTTTGAACAGCTATATGGCAGTTTCCTCACATAGTCAGCATCTAAAAAAGCATGTTCATCCACTACAATCTCATTCACCAAATTCTGTAATAGCAGAACTAAAGGGCACCCTAGGTGTCTAAAAGCTATAGTTATAAAACAACAAAAGTAAAGTACTAATTTACACAGTAGGCATTAAGCTTATGAAACTTATTCCCCCAACTGGTAGAACAGCCAAAAACATAGCTTTCTATAAACTTTTGGATGATAAATTCATGACAGATTATTAAAGAAACAAGGAAGTTTGATATATAATCTAGCTTCTCTTGAGGATGAAATTAGGAAGAACAATGTTGAGTTTTGCCTACACCCTGTAAAATCTTATATATATATATAAATAAATAAGTGCTAAGATAAATCATGTGACTGAAGAACTGTTTCAGTACCCTCTCCTTTGTTTCTAGCTTACATTACAAATTTGTGCAAAGAAAAATGTACAATGCAATATTAGCAATGCCATGCAAAATACTACCACTTGATTTATTTGACACTCCCTTTTTTTGACATAGTTTAAATAACATGCATAGCATACCTTTGAATAAAAATATGTCTACCTTTAATTTCAATACAATAAAATAAAAATTATTGAAAATAGAATGTAGTTTTTTGAACCTGACATAGATAATACATGTAATCGTGAAGATTATTTTTTTACACTTGAGAAAGTCATGTCATCTACACTTATTTTTTAACAAATCAATTTTATTAGTACATATTAATAAAGCATAAATCCATCCAAAGTGTACAAATAACACTACTTGAAATAATCACATATTTGTGCATTCATCACTTCAGTCATTCTTAGAGCACTTTCCTTATTCCAATAATAATAATAAACAAACAACAAACAAAATTCATCACCTCTCAATCTCTCTATGCTTCCCTTGCCATACATAGCTGCTATTATTTTTCCTTCTTTCTAGTATATTTGTATTTATATTTTGCAAAACAGTCTTATATATGTAATATCACCTATTTTCATGTTTTACATGAGGTTTTACTGTGATATACAGTACTATGTTACAGGTTTTAGCTTTCCTTCTCTTAATATTCATGACATTAGACTTTCCTTTTCAACCACTGTCATTCCCATATAATAGCACTGCTAGTTACTTACAAACACCATGATATGCTTTCACCATTTCTATTCATTTCGAAAGATTTGCAAACAACCTTTTTTTACCAATTATGCAGAGATTAAACCTCAGCTTTCCATTCTCTACCCTCATTCTATTTTCTGGTGACCTGTATTCTAATTATTAACTCCATGAGTTTAAACAATATATTTAGTTCATAATAGCACAATCATACAGTGTTTGTCCTTTTGTGTTTGGCTTGCTTCACTCAATATTACGTCCTCCAGATTCATCCAAGTTGTCATATGCTTCACGACTTCATTTCTTCTTACTGCTGCATAGTGTTCCAACATGAGTATACACCATAATTTCTTTATCCATTCATCAGTTGATGGACACCTGGGATGTTTCCAACTTTTGGCAATCATGAATAGTGCTGCTGTGAACATCGGCATGGAGATGTCTGTTTGTGTCTCTGCCCTCAGTTCTTCTGCCTATATACCTAGTAATGGTATTGCTGAGTAACAGAGCAAGTCTATATTCAACTTCTTTAGAAACTGACAAAAAGTCTTCCTCAGTGGCTGTACCATTCTACATTCCCACCAACAGTGAATAAGCATTCCTATCTCTCCACATCCTCTCCAACATTTACAGTTTTCCGACTTTTTAATAGTGGCCAGTCTAATAGGTGTGAAATGATATCTCATTGTAGTTTTGATTTGCATTTCCCCAATTGCTAGTGATGTTGAACATTTTTTTCATTTGTTTCTTTTCCATTTGTATTTCTTCTTTGGACAATTGTCTTTTCAAGTCTTTTTCCCAATTCTTAATTGGGTGGTTTGTCTTTTTATTGTTGAGTTGTATGGTCACATTGTATATCATGTATATTAAACCCTTATCAGATGCGTGATTACCAAATATTTTCTCCCATTGAGTCAGCTGCCTTTCCACCCATTTGACAAAGTCCTTGGAGGAGCAAAAGTATTGAATTTTGAGGGGGTCCCATTTATCTAATTTTTCTTTTTTTGCTTGTGCATTGGGTATAAGGTTTAAAAAAGTTACCACCTACCACAAGATCTTGAAGAAGTTTTCCTACATTTTCTTCTAGGATTTTTATGGTTTTCACTCTTATATTTAGGTCCTTGATACATTTTGAATTAATTTTTGAATATGTTATGAATTAGGTGTCTTCTTTTTTACTTTTGGATAATGAATTCCAGTTCTCCCAGCACCATTTGTTGAATAGATGTTCTGGCCTGCTGGGAGAGCTTGACCACCTTGTCAAACAATCACTTTGACTATAGATGTGAGGGTCTATTTCTAAGTTCTCGATTCAGTTCCATTAGTCAATCTTTCTGTCTTCATACTGTTTTTACCATTATTGTTAAGTAATATGCTTTAAAGTTTGGGAGTGAGAATCCTCCATTCTTCTTTTTAAAAATCTCTTTGGCTAATCAGGGCCCCTTAACCTTACAAATAAATTTCACAATTGCTTTTTCCACTTCTGCAAAAAAAAGCTATTGGGATTTTTATTGAGATTGAATTGAATCTGTAAATCAGTTTGGGTAGAATTGACATCTTTATGATATTTAGGATTCTAATCCATGAACACAGAATGTCCTTCATCTTCAGTTTCTTTTAGGAATGTTTTGTAGTTTTCTGAATACAGCCCCTTTATGTCTTTGGTTAAGTTTATTCTTAAATATTTGATTGTTTTAGTTGCTAATGTAAGTGGACTTTTTTTCTGACCTCCTTCTTAGATTTTGTTCTCAATTTCCTTTATTTCTGCTCTGATTTTTATATTTCTTTCCTTCAGCATGTCTTGGGATTAGTTTGCTGTTCTTTTTCTAGTTCCCACAGGTGTACAGTTAGATCTTCAATTTTACCCCTTCTTTTTTATGTAAGCATTGAGGGCTATAAATTTCCCTCTCAGCCCTGCCTTTGCAATGCCCCATAGGCTTTATGGTATGTTCTCATTTTCATTCATCTCAAGATATTTGATGAATTCTCTTGCAATTTATTCTTTGACCCACTGATTATTTAAGAATGTGTTGTTTAATCTCCACATATTTATGAATTTTCACTTATTCCATGCATTATTGATTTCTAGCTTCATTCTGTTATGATCAGAGAAAGTGTTTTGTATAATTTCAAACTTTTTAAATTTATTGAGACTTGTCTTGTGATCCAGCATATGGTCTATCTTGGAGACGGATCCATGAGCACTTGAAAAGAATGTATAATCCTGCTGTTTTGGGGTGCAATGCTCTATTGATGTCTAATAAGTCTAGTTCACTTATCATATTATTCAAGTTCTTTGTTTCTTTATTTGTTCTTTATCTAGATATACTATCCAATACTGAGGGTGGTGTATTGAAGTCTCCAACTATTATTCTAGAGACATTTATTTCTCCCTTCAGCGTTGCCAGTATGTGTCTCATCTATTTTGGGGCACTCAGGATAGTTGCATAAATATTTAGTATAGTTATTTCTTCGTTTGCCCATTTGATTAATATATAATGACCTTTTTCATCCCTTATAACAGTTTTACATTTGAAGTCTATTTTGTCCAATATTAGTATCGCTACTCCAGCTCTTTTTTGGTTACTATTTGCATGGAATAACTTTTCCCAATCTTTCACTTTTAACCTGGCTGTGTCCTTACATCTGAGGTTGGTCTCTTATAGACAACATATAGATGGCTCATAGTTTTTATCCATTCATTCAGTCTATGTCTTTTGATTGGGGAGTTCAATTCATTAGCATTCAATGTTATTACAGTAAAGACATTAATTACTTCATCCATTTTGTCCCTCAGCTCTCTGATAATTCTATTATCCGTCTTCTTACTCTTTAATCCACTTTTTAAAATAATTTTCCTTTATAAACTCTTCTCCAAATCTTCTGCCCTTGTTTTTTCCTTTCAGCTTGCTGCACTCCCTTTAGTAGCCCTTGTAATTCTGGTCTTTTGGTAACGTATTCTATCACGTTTTGTTTGTCTGTGAAGATTTTGAACTCACCCTCATTTTTGAAGGACAGTTTTGCCAGTTACAGAATTCTTGGCTGGCAGTTTTTCTCTTTCAGTACCTTAAATACATCATACAACTTTATTCTCACCTCCCTGGTTTCTGATGAGAGGTCGGCACTTAATCTTAACAAGTATCCCTTGTATGTGATGCTTTCCTTACCTTTGCTGCTTTCAGAATCCTCTCTTTATCTCTGGTATTTGTCATTCTGAATAGTAGGTGTCTCGGGGTAGGTCTATTTAGATTTATCTTGCTTGAGGTGCACTGTCCTTGGATATTGATATTTATTTCCTTCATAACATTTGGGAAGTTTTCAGTCATTATTTCCTCAAAATTCTTTCTGTCTCTTTTCCATTCTTTTCTCCTTCTGGGATACCTATTATGTGAATGTTTGTACATTTCACATTGTCATTCGATTCCCTGAGACTCTGTTCCATTTTTTCCATTATCTTCTCTTTCTGTTCTCCTGTCTTTTCCAGTTCGGATGTCCTGTCTTCAAAATCACTAATTCTGACTTCATGTATTTAAAATCTGTTCTTATATGCCACTAATGTATTTTTAATATCATCCATTGTGTCTTTCATTCCCATAAGTCTGTTACTTTTCTTTGCAGGCTTTCAAATTGTT
>PVKH010027669.1:0-12975 GCA_004027955.1 Chaetophractus vellerosus | reverse complement strand
ATTAAATATATGTCCCAGAGACTGAAAACTTCTGCCTGTTGAATCATTTGCCAGTTGAACCCTGAATCTCAGCAGAGTTGCAGACAACACCTACTCACCAGGACAACTCACAAAAAGATGATGATGGACAACACCCATCCCAAAAAACAAAGAGTATCTACAACCACAAGCAAGATAGCTCCATCCATGTGCCCCATGGGATCTAAGCCCCCTCTCAATCAGAAGAAGAGTGGGCATCAACATTCCAAAATCCTCAAGTTTGAGAAATGAACAAACATAAGGGGAACTGCAAGTATGGACCAAAGTAAACATTATTATTCTAGTAATGGAAGAACTTGTATCATTGATATAAAGACAGTGGTCACAGTGGTTCTGAGAGGAGGGAGATGGAAGAATAGGTGTAACATGGGGCATTTTGGGGACGTGGGAATTTTTCTTCATGATATTGCAATGACAGATACAAGCCATTATCCATTTTGTTAAAAACTATAAAATTGTGTGGTGCAAAGTATAAGCCGTAATGTAAACTGTAGACCATGAATAGTAGCAATTCTTCAAAATCTGTTCATCAATTGTAACAAATAAAGAAAATAAAATATTTTGTTTGCCTCAAAAAATAAAAATCAAAAGCACATTTTAACTAATGTATCTGTGATAATTTGAAGCTATATGTACCCCAGAAAAACATGTTCTTAAATCTAATCCATTCCTGTGGGTGTGAACCCATTGTAAGTAGGACTTTTGATGAGGTTATTTCAGTTATGGTGTGACCTACCTCAATCAGGATGGGTCTTAATCTTATTACTGGAGTCCTTTAGAAACAGAATGAATTCAGACATGACAGGATAAGCCACAAAAGCAAGAAGCTGAAGTCAATTAAACTTTGAAGAGGAAGGAAAAGGTAGAAACCAGCAGATACCTCCATGTGCTTTGCCATGTGGCAGAGGAGCAAAGGATTAGCAATTGGTCTTTGGGAAAAAAGTATTGACTTAATGATGCCTTGATTTGGACATTTTCCTGGCCTCAAAACTGTGAGCAAGTAAATTCCCATTGTTTAATAAAAAAAAAAGTTGTTTTTTTTTGATAATTAAACAATATCATAAAATTTTCAAATATTTCCCAATGTATCTATAGATTCCACATAAATCAAAGCATTTGGCAAGCTGATTATAATATACATATGAAACACAAAGGGTCAAATACAGCTAAAACTCTCCTGAAATAAGAATAAGCTACAGACATTAAGACAGTGTAATATTGATACAGGCATGGACAACACCCTACGGAAATTTGTGTTTCCAATGATAGCATTGTGTATTAGGGGAGAATAAATGAGCAAACTGTGCTAAAACAATTGTGGTATTCAAATGGAAAAAAATAAAATAAAATTGTGTAGGGGAAACTATGTGTATGTGGGGTATGTGAGCTCACTGTTGTTTCTATGGACTATTTCTGTAAACCTAAAAGTCTAAAAATAAAATTTATTAAATAAATAAATAAATAATAAATTTGAGCTCTACAGTTATACCTCAGAGATATTGCAGGTTTGGTTCCAGACCACAGGAGTAAAGCAAATATCACAATAAAGTGAGTTACATGAATTTTATGGTTTCCCAATGCATATAAAAGTTATGTTAACACTATATACTGTAGTCTATTAAATGCACAATAGCATTGTGTCTAAAAAGACAATGTATATATGGTAATAAGAGTCTTTTACTTCTAAATTAGATTAACAATTATCTGAGCTGCCAGCGAGTTGTAATCATTTTGCTGATAAAGTGTCTTGCCTCAAAGTTGATGGCTGCTGACTGGTCAGGGTGGTGCTTCCTGAAGGCTGTGGTGGCTGTGGCAATTTCTTAAAATAAGGCAAAAATGATATTTGCTGCATTAATTGACTCTTCCTTTCATGAAAGATTTCTCTGTAAAATGTGATGCTGTTAGATAGCATTTTACCCACAGTAGAACTTTCAGAACTGGAGTCAATCCTCTCAAACCCTGCTGCTGTTTTATCAAATTAAGTTATGTAATATTCTAAATCCTTTGCTGTCATTTCAATAATATTCACAGCATCTTCATCAGGAGTAGATTTCATCTCAAGAAATCACTTTTTTTGCTTATCCATAAGAAGCAACTCCTCATCCATTCAAATTTTATCATGAGATTGAAGCAATTCAGTCACATCTTCAGACTCCACTTTTAATTCTAGTTCTCATGCTATTTCTACCACATCTGCAGTTACTTCCTCCACTGAAGTCTTAAACCCTCAAAGTTATCCATAAGACTTGGAATCATCTTCAAAACTCCTGTTAATGTTGATATTTTGAGCTCCTACCAGAATCACGGATGTTTTTAATAGCATTTAGAGTGGTGAATCCCTTCCAGAAGGTTTTCAATTTATTTGCCCAGATCCATCAGGGGAATCACTATCACTGGCAGCTATCACCTTACAAAATGAATTTCTTAAATAAAAGGATTTGAAAGTTGAAATGACTCCTTGATCCATGGGCTGCAGGATGGATGTTGTGTTAGCCGACATGAAAACAGCATTGATCTCATCCTACATCTCCATCAGAGCTCTTGGGTAACCAGGTGCATTGCCAATAAGCAGTAATATTACAAAGGGAATCTTTTTTTCTGAGCAATAGATCTCAACAGTGGGTTTAAAATATTCAGTAAACCATGTTGTATACAGATGTGCTGTCATCTTGATTTTGTTTTTCCATTTATCGAGTATAGGTAGTGTAGGTTTAGCATAATTCTTAAGGGTCCTAGGATTTGTGGAATGGTAAATGACAAATTAAAGTCTCTAGTTGAATTACCCCCTAATAAGAGATTCAATCTGTCCTTTGAAGTTTTGAACCCAGGCATTTACTTCTCCTCTCTAGCTATGAAAGTCCAAGATGGCATCTTTTTCCAATAGAAGTCTGTTTCCCATGTGCTCCAAAGGACATGAACACTGCAGCATCTTTCTGGAAGCAAACAATTGGAAACAACCCATACGTCCATAAAAAGGTGAAGAGATAAATATTAGGTGATAAAGTCATACAAGAAATATTTACAGAAATGGTAGTAAATGAAGCATATATCTCACATATTAACATGAATGAATATCAGAAACATAAAGTTGATTTTTAATGAAAAACAAGTCTCAGAAAAATATAGAGAGGAAATACCATTATATAAAGTTCATAACCAAATGCTTATGTTACTTAGGAGCTATACATAGATGATAAGTATATGAAAAAAAGGCAACAGATTGATAAAGCTAAAATTCAGTGAGAGGCACACAAGTTTCTTCAACAACAATTCTTATGTTTCAGATTTTAAGCTGTATTGTCAATACATGGGTGCTTGTTTTACTAGTCTTTATACCTTATATATGCACATTATTATGATATATATATATATTAACTATTTTATAGTTGAAAAAGTCAAATTGAAACAAGTTAGAAAAATATCTTTTTTTCTTTATCAGAGAAGTTGTGGATTTACAGAAAAATTATGCACAAAATATAAGATTCCCATACTCCCCCACACTAAATTGATTTGGTGTGGAACATTTGTTACAAATGACGATAGTACATTTTTATAATTGTGCTATTAACTAATGTCCATGGTTGAACTTAGGGTTCACTGTTTGTGTAGTGTAGTTCTATGGATTTTTAAAATATTTTTATTCTGTTACCATATATTTTAGTTTGCTGAAAGCTAGTGAAAGCAATATACCAGAAGTGGGTTGACTTCTCTGGGTTCCACAAAAGCCTCAAACTGTTACACCATATATACAATCTAATATTTTCTCCTTTAATTATATTCAAGTATATATTTCGGTGTTTTTCATTGTATTCCATTCACAATGTTGTGCTACCATCATCACCATCCATTACTAAACATTTCTATCATTCCAAACAGGAACCCTGTACATTTTAAGCCTTAACGTCCCATTCCCTATCCTCACCCTATACCCAGGTTAACCTATATTCTAGATTCTAACTCTGTAAGTTTTCTTAGTCTAATTGTTTCCAGTTAATGAGATCATACAATATTTGTCCTTTTGTGTCTGACTTATTTCACTCAACATGAAGTCTTTTAATTTCATCCATACTGTCACATGTGTCAGGACTTCATTCCTTCTTCAGCTGAATAATATTCCATTATATGTATATACCACATTTTATTTATCCATATATTGGTTTTTATAGACATTTTGGTTGTTTCCATCTTTTAGAAGTGGTGAATAATGCCACTATTAACATTGGTGTGCAAATATCTGTTCCAGTCCCTGCTTTCAATTCTTTTGGGTTTATAGTTAGTAGTGGGATTGCTGGATCATATGACAGTTCAATACTTAGCTTTCTGAGGAACCACAAAAATGTCTTCCACAGGTTGCCACCAGCAATGAATTAGTGTTCCTATTTCTCCACATCCTCTCCAACACTTATTATTTTCATTTTTAATAGTAGTTATTCTAATGGGTAGGAAATGGTATCTTACTGTGGTTTTAATTTTAATTTTCCTTATAGCTGATGATGTTGAGCATCTTTTCATGTGTTTCCTGGCCATTTGTATATCCTCTTTAGAGGGATATCAGTTCAAATCTTTTTAAAATGGTTGTCTTTTGTTGTTAAGTTGAAGAATTTCTTTATATATTCTGATATTAAAGCTTCATTGAATATGTGCTTTTCAAATATTTCCTCCCATTGTGTAGGTTGCTGTTTTACTTTCATGATAAAGTCCTTTGAAGAACAAAACTTTTTAATTTTGATGAGGTCCCATTTATCTATTTTTTATTTTGTTGCTGTGCTTTGGGTAGAAAGGCTAAGAAACCATTCCCTAACACAATGTTCTAAAGATGCTTCCCCATCTTTTTAGCCATTTAAGCCACATCTGTCCCCCTGCTATATCTCTTAAGGTTGACCAAAGATACCTAGAGTTACTATCATTTCCCATACATAATAAATCAGGCTTAGTTTATCACCAGCATTCTAAAAACCAGTCCTAGGGAGAAAAACTAGGTCTGGGGACACATGCATGGTTGCTAATATAGCGAATATTTAGCCTACTCTGATTATCACAAAATCAGGACAGCGAGAATATTCACAGCCTTCCATATAAATTTCATGATGGGGTTTTCCATTTCTGCAAAGATTGTTGGAATTTTGATTGGATGGTATTAATATTTTCATAATATGAAGCCTTCCAAACCATGAACACAGAATGTCCTTCAATTTAGTTACATCTTCTTTAATTTCTTTCAGCAATATTTTGTAGTTTTCTGCGTACAGGCCTTTTGCATCCTTGGTGAGATTTACTCCTAGATATCTGATTCTTTTAGTTGCTATTGTAATTGGTATCATTTTCTAGATTTCTTCTTCTGATTGTTCATTGCTTGTGTATAAAAACACTACTGATTTTGAGGTGTTGATTTGTACCTTGCAACTTTGCTGAATTCATTTATTAGCTCTAAGAACCTTGTCGTGGATTTTTCAGGATTTTCTGTGTATAGTAACATACTATATGCAGGTAGGGATGGTTTTATTTTTTCCTTTCCAGTTTGGTTGCCTTTTATTTCTTTTTCTTGCCTAATTGCTCTTGCAAATATTTCTAGTACAATGTTGAATAATGGTGGTGACAGTGTGCATCCTTGCCTTTTTTCCTGATCTTAGAAGGAAAGCTTTCAGGCTTTCATCATTAAGTAGGATATTAGCTATGGGTTTTTATATATGCCCTTTATGATGCTGAGGATGTTTCCTTCTATTCCAATCTTTTGAAGAATTTTTATCAAGAAAGGGTGCTCTAAATTGTCAAATATCTTTTCTATACCAATTGAAATGATCATGTATTTTTTTCCTTCATTCTGTTAATATGGCTTATTACATAAATTGATTATATTGAACCGACCTTGTGAGTTTTTAGAAACTCACAAACTACATACATTGATTCAGGAAGAAATAGAAGATCCCAATGCACCAATTGCTAGTAAAGAGATTGAACCAGTAATTATATTGAACCAACCTTGCCTACCAGGGATAAATCCCACTTGGTCATGGTATATAATATTTTAATATGTTGTTGAATTTGTTTTGCTAGTATTTTGTTGAGATTTTTGAATCTATATTCATAAGAGATATTGGTCTGTAGTTTTCTTTCTTGTGGGATATTTATCCAGCATTGGTACGAGGGTCAAGTTGGCCTTATAGAATGAGTTAGGGACTGTTCCTGCCTCTTCAGTGTTTTAGAAGAGTTTGGGTAAAATTGGAGTTAAGTCTTCCTGGAATGTTTGGTAGAATCCCACTGTGAGGCCATCTGGGCTTTGTTGGGAGGGTTTTAATTACTGGTTCAATATCTTTACTAGTGATTGGTGAGTTAGGATCTTCTATGTCTTCTTAAATCAATGTAGGTAGTTTGTGAGTTTCTAAAAATGTGTCCATTTCCTCTAGGTTATCTAATTTATTGGCATACAGTTGTTCAGAGTTTCATCTCATAGTCCATTTTATTTCAGTGGGTTGGTAGTACTTTCACCCTTTTCATTTCTGATTTTTCTTATTTGTATCCTCTCTCTTTTTTTTCAGTTTAGTTAAAAACTTTGTCAATTTTATTGATGTTTTCAAAGAACCAACTTTTGCTTTTGTTGATTCTCTCTATTGTTTTTTGTTGTTGTTGTCTCCATTATAATCTTTGCTATTTCCTTCCTTCTGCTTGTTCTGGGTATAGTTTGATCATCTTTCCTAGTTCTTCCAGTTTTGAGTCTAGGTCTCTGATTTGAAATTAATTTCCTTTTTTAATGTAAGTATTAAGAGCTATAAATTCCCCTCAGCACAGCCTTCAATGCATCCCATAAATTTTGGTATTTACATTTCCATTTGCCTCAAGGTATTTCCTAATTTCACTTCTGATTTCCCCTTTAACTTATTGTTTGTTTATGAATATGTTGTTTAATTTTGACATATTTGTCAATTTTCCATTTCCTCTCTGGTATTGATATCTAGCTTCATCCTCTTGTGGTGGAAGAATATACATTGTATGATTTTGATATTTCTTTTTTAATTTTTGAGACTTGTTTTGTGACCCAACATTTGATCTGCCCTGGAGAATGATCTGTGTGCACTCAAGAAGAATGTGTATTCTGTTTACTTTGTGTGCAATATTCTGTATATATCTGTTAGGTCTAGTTGGTTTAGTGTATCATTCATGTCCTGTACCTTTTGATTGATCTTTTGACTATATGTTCTATCCATTATTGAGAGTAGTGTGCTAAAGTCTCCTGCTATTAATGTAGAACCTTCAATTTCTCCCTTCAAATCTGTCAGTATTTGTTTCATATATTTTGGGGCTCTGCTGTTGGGTGCATATATATTTATAATTGTTATATCCTTTTGTTGAATTATCCCCTTTATCAATATATAATGACAATCTTTGCTCCTCATAGCTGTTTTAACTTAGGCAATTTTATCTTATATTAGCATAGCCACCTCAGCTCTCTATTGGTTACTAATTGCATGGTTTACATTTTTTTCCATTCTTTCCCCCTCAAACTACTTGAATCTTTGAATTTAAGGTCAGTCTCTTGAAGACAGCATAGAGGTGTCACATGCTTTTTTATCCATTCTGCCAATCTCTGTCTTTTGACTGGAAGTTTCATCCACTTACATTTAAAGTCACTACTGATAATACAGGACTATTGTCTATTTCTTGGTTTTGTAACCAGCTGGTGATAAGTCAGAGTTTTTTTGAGCTTCAGCTCTCCTATCAGGAAGGTCAGCCTAAGGTAAATGCAATGTGGAGGGTTTTCCCTATCTTTCTGTGCCTGCCTTAGCCTGGGCTTTTGCTTGTTAGTTGTTTTGGAGTTCTCTTGTTTACAGGACTTGGTTGTCCCATCTGTTTCCAAAAAGACAGACCACCTACCTCTCCCTGGTGTTTGAAGCTGGCAAACCTTTGTCACAGCCTATCTGCATCTATATTTTTTACACTCTGTTAATTGTCTCTTTCTCCTTTTTCCTGGAGGTCAAATACTTGGAGGAGGCTCAACCTGAAGAGGACTTTCCCAAGTCAGTCTTTCCCAGCTAAAACAGGGCCAGCACCCCATGATGAGGATGCAAACCATCTCCAAAGTGCCCTGTAGAGGGGATCAGAAAGGAGCCCAAATCTTCCCCAATGGCTATCCCAAGCAAGTTTAGCCCTTCAGCTAGCTGTCCCCTGGAGCCTTGAGGACACACTGAATCTTTAAATCTCCACCACCTCTATCCCTATCTGGGTAGGATTGAAGCAATGTCTAAAACTGTCTTTTTCCGGGGCAGGATTTGAAACAATGGCTGCCACCACATTTATCTGGAGATGGTTCAAACAATAGCTGCCCTGAGAGCCAGGACCACAGCAATCCAAGTTTGAAAATCAAAATCCCTGATCAGTGATCATCCATGCCCACTTGGGGAAGAAAATTTTATGTCCCATTTGTCACATGGCTATTAAGTGTCTTGGAGCTGGGATTCCAACCAGATGATACCACTTCACATTCCCACTCTTATGTACTATGCCATACAGGATTAAATGTGGGGGAAAAAAATCACATATCAATTTAACTGTCAATGCACAAAACATGTAATAGATTTATAATTTGTGAAATATAAATAAAAACATTCTAAAAAATCTGTGAATTTAAACTGAATAAATTATACATGGGATGAAACCATTGGAACTAGGCTGCGTATCTATCCATAGTTCCTTTCTCATCCCCCCTGACTATTCATTTTTTTGCCTTACTTCATTTTCTCCTGTTTTTGTTTCTTTGTGGATATCATGGCTGCTTTCTCCCCCTGAAATGACTCCCTCTCAAATTTTTCATAAATTCATATAGTTTAATTCTTTTCCAAGCACAGAGAGAACTCAATTTATAGCTTGCCACCTATATCTGCTTATTCAATAGCCATTTTGCCCTCTGCCAAAAGAACCTTCATTTTCTTCAGTGTCAGACAAACTTCAATAGACTCACAGCCCTTTTATTTGTCCAAGTCAATTACATCCATTCATTTCTCTTGCCAGTGATTAGGTTAGCACTAGGGGAAATGTGCAGTTCTGTCAAATAAGATATAAGAGTTTAAATGCTGAAAGGCCTCTGCTTACTCTTCAAAAAGGGAGATGCTGAATGATATGCTGAAAATGACAGAGTAGAAAAATATAAAGAACATAGGTCCTTGATATTGTTACTAAGTTGCTGAATTAACCAACAATGGAAATGCCACACCCTAACTTTTTGTTACATGGATTTCCTCTACTATACATGTCCTATGGCCTACTTTATCTATTGAAGAAAGAAAATTGGAATGATTAATATTCATTTTCTTGGGATTATAGAATTCAAATGAAATATCTGAGAGGCATCCATGAGTTTACACTCAACTAACCTTCCAAGAATCACCACAAGTAAACCCTAACATGCCCCAGTAGAAAAATCCCAGGAAAGTATATTAGATTCTGGACAGCATAGGGTGCCTCCACAGTGTTTCAGGTTGAGATTGACTTAGCCAATCTCTTTAAGAACCCCACCTCTGTTCATGACATCACGAACATCAGAAATATCTCCCAGATTTAACTTAGTACCACTATTCTATCTGTGTCATTATCTTAATATGATTCACTCTTGGTGTGTATAAACTCATGCCTAAGAATGGTGGAGAAACTATGTTACAAACATCCCCCTAATTGTATATACCAAATAATCATTAATCATTGTCTTTTCCATAGCCATTCAATAAACTCCATAATGGTATAATCATAACATCTTTAAAACCTATGTGATATTCTTGAACTCCAGGGCCAATATCAAATCACAGATAGATGCCTCACTCTGTTTTGGAAGAACAGAAGTCTTGTCAGATGCAAGTCTCCAATGTTAAACTCATTGTTAAATCAATTTCATTTTGATTTATTAAGCAAATGTCTTGAAAAAGTATAAATAAGTAGTACTATGAAAATCAACTATAACTATTTTTTAGAAAAACACTTATTCTTTTGGTTTTAGAACAGAATTTTGTTTAAAAGAAAAGTTTAAGAAAGCCATCTTTCCAAACTCCCAGAGAAAAAGATTTTTGCTAACATTTCCATCTCTGCAAATACAGTAGTGCTCTACTGTCGCAGACACAATTTTATTTCATTTTTAGCCTATGAATTATAGAACAGATTCCTAGCATTGTTATTTGCATGACCTAATAAATACCAATATTTCCATTTTTTCTGCTCTTCTGGGAAGATCATAACTGAGTTATCACTGAGTCTGGTTGTCTGAAACCATCTCCTTAATCCCAGTTTACTAATGTACTCTGGATCTGATTAATGGTCCCAGTGGGGAGGAAAAAAGTTTTTGAAGGATCTAATTTGGTACTGGATTGATTTCTGAAGATATTGAAGCTGATAACTCCTCTTCCCACTAATTAATAACAGAAGAAATTGATAACTTATGTTTCTAAGGGTAGGTTTCCTGGGAAAATTCCACATTAAATCTGACCCTGCTTTAAAGAAACACCATTAACCAAGCAAGCATTTCTAATTTGCTGAACAATTAAATCTGTAATATTGCAATTGACATTCTCAAGCATGCTGGAAGATGCTGCTCAGGAGAATTTCATTCTGTGAACTCTCTACACACATCTCCTGAACCTAACCTTGAAAAGCAAGATCTAACTCCCTGTAGTGCTAATAGGTGTATTATAGCAGTCATTTCAAGGAAAGGGCAGAGCAGCATTACATTTCTTGAAATGGTTTTCTGTTACATGTCCCTAGGGAGTTGTAGGAAAGAATAAGAAGCTATTGTTATTGCAAACTAAAATTTTACAAGTATCTATGCTAGTCATTTGCCCATGTACCACATGTAGTGTAGTTAGAACAGTGTGGTAATTGATATTCCTATTTTTGCCATGTTGAACTCACAATTTCAAGACATCATAAATTTATGCAAGCACATTTATAGATTACACTTACTATATCTAGAAATAAATGTTTAAAACAAATAAATTTTATTCAAGTTAAATCTGTTCCATATAGTTTCAGCCCCAAACACTTGGAAGGGTAATCAGAGGTAAATTTGATCCCTGACAGGTGCTCAGAGATAATATCAGTCTTTCGGAATATTTTTTTTTTATTATGCTATAGCAGGTCCCTAAAATCAGGGGAGAAGGAAAGAAGGCTCTCCAGTTGTTTATGTTTACATAGAGGCAGACAGAAACAGAAGGAAGAGAGCCATGTGATGGTGGAGGAGGCAAAGCGAAGCCCAGGAACACCCAGGATTGCTGACAACCCCAGACACTTGAAGAAGCAAGGAAAATTTTCCTCTACAGTTTTCACATGGAGCATAGGTTTGGCTGAAAACCTGTTTTCAGACTTCTAGCCTCCAACACTGTGAGGCAATAAATTTACACAATCCAATTTGTGGTCATTTGTTATGGCTGCCCTAGGAAATTAAGGCAACATGTATTTGGAGTGGGCTCACTTTTGAGAGTACAGAGCACTCCAAAGCCAGACAATCTCTGGAGAATCATAATCAGAGGGAAAAACAAGTGTATAGGACCTAGGGGAATGGAGTGGAGGAAACTGTACTCTCTGTTTGGAGGAATGGAAATGGAAAGCAAGTGTGGATGGAAAAGGGGAGGCAAAGGGTCTTACTTGTGACAAAACCTAAAAAGTTTTATCCTGAGAGGAATGGAAGGTCATCCAAGCATTTTGAGCAGAAGAGTGAGGTGACTTAAAATTTTAAAAACATATCAAAATTTGAAAACATTCATCAATTACTGACTACCTGAGGAAAAAAGATTATTAGCTTTCATCTCATTAAATAACTTACACAATAAAAATTTAAATTAAAAAATTAAATTTTGATATTTGGAGAATTACCAAAACTCAACTAAAAATGAGGTTTCTAGTAGCACAAAACATATTCTGTAAAAGCACATCTGTGAGAGACTAGACCTGGGGGATTATCTGATATAAGGGCTTCCCATTTGACTGAGTTCTTTTCTTTTCATTTTATTTTATTTTTTATTTTTATTTTTTAGGATACATCAATTTACATAAATGTCACACAGAAATTTTAGGGGTACCCATATGCCCCACCTCCCACACCTCCCACAACCTCCCATATATATATCCTTCATCAGTGTGGCACATCACCTGTAATAGATATACACATTTGGGGGCTTTGCCACCAAGCATGGACCACAGTTCAGACTGTAGACCACCCTCTCTCCCACACAGTTCTACATGATACATGATGATATAAAATGGCCTATATCCTCCATTGCAACATCACCCAAGACAATTCCCAAGTCCCAAAAAAAGCACCTGTATTACAGCTGCTCTTCCCTCTCCTTGCCCCCGAAGTGTCCAGTGGCCCCTAGCGCCACATAATTTTGTAATTTCTTCCACTGTGTGAATCACAACCAGTCTATAACAGACACCAACAAGTCCACTCTAGTCCATAGCTCTTTCCCCAATCCCAAGGAATCTAGGATGGTGATGTCCCCTCCACCACCAAATGAGAGGGGGCTTATATCCCGTGGATACAATGGAAGAGATTATCCTGCCTGCAGTTGCAGGCTCTCTCCATTCCCCAGGATAGCCATCATCCATCATCATCTCCCCTCTAGGTGTCCTGGGTGAGTCCATTGAGTTGTAGCATAGCAGTTGCAGATCCACAGAGTCTCTGGACCCAGTTGGCACATGGACAGCCAATAGTCTCCAGTCTCTGGAAGTATACCTAGAACTCTCACACTCAAGCATCCCACCCTTTTTCATTTAATTTTCAAAGAAGTTTTAGGTCACAGCAGAGTCACACACAGAATACAAGACAATCTCATATATTCAACCTCCTCCTCCTTTCCCCCCCATACAAAAACCTTTTAGTATGTGGACGGCAGCACCAACATAACTGAAATACAGATAGTGAAACATAGTTCCCAAACATTATCATTGGTCCACATCAAG
>PVKH010027668.1:0-12981 GCA_004027955.1 Chaetophractus vellerosus | reverse complement strand
CCTGCCCTGCCCGCGGCGGCTTTTGCCTGTCCGTGGCAGCTTTTTGCCCTGCCCACGGCGGCTCCGGCCCGCCCATGGCGGCTTGCCATTCTCAAGGCGGTCTGCCCGCTAGGAGAGGTCCCCGGGAACCGAACCCAGGGCCTCCCATGTGGTTTCCCAGCGAGCTCTTTATCCACTGAGCTATCTAGCCGGGCCCCTTTTCTTTCTTAATGAAGGAAGAAGGAGAAAACAGATGTTAAGTGACAACAGCCTGTGGCACGGTGACGAGTTGCACAACCACTTTAATAACAATGTCAATAGTGGGGTTGTATTACTGGAAAGACCAGTCTTTGACAACGCTTGGCTAAATCAGCACAGTCGGGACTTATTATAGAAAAAGCAGCATCATTTTCCAGGCCATATGGAAATGAACACCTCCAGAACACAAAATCCTGAGAATACCCAGTGGCAGATGATAATATCTGAGAAAGTAGAGGTCATATTAAAAGTTCAGGAAGCCTAACTGATCCTGCAGAAACAAAATAGGTTGATGGAATGGAAAAAGAGCTGGGTGGGGGTGTTGGACTACTTATTAGCAAGTGGATACAAGAAAGGTGTCTCTAGGGAGGTAATATTTGAACAGAGAGTTCCTCATACAAAGATTCATGGGAAAAGCATTCTAAGTAGAGGGAATAGTAGGTGCAAAGACCTTGGGATAAGATTGTACTTGATGTGTACCAGAAACAGAAAGTTTTCTAGAACAGCTGGAGTGTCATAAATGATGAGGAGAGTGGATGAGGAGAAGGAAAAGAAAGGAAAGATGGGAAAAGGAAGGTGGCCTTCTAAACTTGCACTGGAAGGACACAGTTATGGAACAGATTAAAGGCAGTATCTGTTTGCACCAGGTATTCTCTGTCAGTTGCCTCTGTATTCCCCTAAACTGAAGCTGAGAAAGAGAACTTGGTGCCAGCTTTCCCCACACTCACAGTCCTCTCCTTTCCTCCAGTTTATTTTCCTCATCTGTTTACCTAAGATAAAAAAAAATACCAACCTCCCCTGCCCTCCTCTGAGGGTCCTCAAGAAGATTCAGATGAAAGAAGTGTGAGTGTGGTTGCCACACGAAATGCTGAATGCTGAGGGAGGAGGCACAGTGCCAGCACCCAGCAGGGTCTCAGTGCAGTTACCTATATTGATATGGTTGCATTTGGTTGGTTTTCTCAAGTTCCAGACCTTGAGTTCAGAGGTCTTATTACTTTGAAAAACCTTTCGGAGCCGGCTCGATAGCCCAGTGGATAGGGCGTCGGCATACCACATGGGAGGCCCTGGGTTCGATTCCTGGGGACCTCTCCTAGCGGGCAGACCGCCTTGAGAATGGCAGTCTGCCATGGGCGGGCTGGAGCCGCCGTGGGCAGGGCAAGAAGCTGCCACAGACATGGCAAGAGCCGCCACGGGCAGGGCAGGTCGCCCACGGATGGAGCGCAGCCAGCTACCCACGAACTGAAAAGCCTGCCGTGAACAGACGCAGAGACCGCCCACAAGCGGGGAAAGCCGTGCCTGCGCAGTGTCCAATCTCGGCGCGTCGCCGCAGCGGGGGGAAGGGGAGATATGTAATAAAATAAATAAATCTTTAAAAAAAAAAAAAAAAAAGAAAAACCTTTCTTCTCCCAACATACCAATTAATCATTTTTTTTTTCATGTCAATGCAGGTGCTTAGATATTTTTAGAAGATTTTTAAAGATCCCTGTAGCTTGGTGTGGAGTAGTATGAGTTGTGTCCAGTGGAACATATAGATCATTTGTTGGATGAGAACTCTGTTCTCTACATCCCTTTAGAATGTATATATGGATATAACTTTAAATAAAAGAAATTTCTGAAAAAAATTTCATGCCAACCATTATGACTAGTTTATTCAACTTTTTGCTTTTGTTTCTCTATCTGTGTTATGTACACTTCCCAGAGAGCTTGTAGAACTTTGCTTAGTATCACATTTTGGAGCCATTTTACTCTTTACATTCCTGGGGAATGGAGAGACAAGGGAAGATTTGCAGTTTTTGAAAACTCTTTCCAGCTTCAGGGTGGACAAGTCAAATGAGTATAGAAAGGTGTCCACTGGATTTAATGACAGAGAAATTGACTGCCTTGCAGAGAGCATTTTCATGGAGTGGGAGAGCGTAGAGCCAGGACCACAATGGGCGGAGGAGTAAATGGGATGTGAGGAAGTAGCATAGGGAGTATAGATAACTCTTTAAAAATTTGACTCTGAGGAAGAGAGAGGCAACTGGAAATAAAGATGGAATCTGGAAAGTAGATAAGTTGCCCTAGGGTTTGGAGTGAATTAATATATTAAATCAGTTAAATTAATTCATTCACCTCTTTATTAGCCATCTATTATGCAACAGATGTTGTGCTAGGCACTATGGAAATACAAAGAAATACAAGACATCCCTTTCCAGTGCATACAATTTAATAGGTGAAGCTCCAGAAATGCACAGCCTAGGGGCCCATTCCCTTGTGTTTGCTAAAAAATGATGTGAAGTAGTAGAAAATACACAGATTTTGGAGTTCAAATCTATGTGGGTTAAAATCTTGGCTCTACTATTGCATGACCTTGAAAAAGTTCTTTACTGTCTAATCCTCAATTTTCTTATCTGTAAAATGGAAATATTAATATGAACTCTGCAGATCCCTTAATAGGAATAGAGATAAAATCTTCGGCCTCCAAAAGGGCAGAAATTTTGGCTATATTATTCAATATTATATCCCTAGCCCCATGCACAATGACCGACACACATTCAGGAAGTGAATAGATACTTGCTGAATGAATGAATGAATGAATGAATGAATGAATGAATGAATTAAAAGATTCTGGCAAAAGGGGGTGCTCTATAAAGGGTAGTCATTCTTCCTAACTGTTCTTGGATCTGCTCTGCAGCTGTGTAGTTAAGATAATGAATCAATAGGTAAAATGTTGAAGCTGCTGTTTGGCAGTAAGCCATAGGGTAGATGTATTGCCCTGAATAGTTGACTCATGACTAGTGTGAGGAGCTATGGGACAGAGGCCCCAGAGAGCCGGCCATGGACAGTCAGATTCAGATACATGGTAAGTGATGAGAAGGAGCATTTCTCATGTATAGACCTACAGGTGGCTTTGGGTCAGGAGTCAGGCTCTCCCAATCTTTTCATCAAGGCAGGGGTATCTGTCTGCCAAGCTTCTTAGAGCCTGGGTCAGCTAAGAGGGTCCTGCCTGCCCACAGGTGCTGGGCTTTTCTGGCTACCCTTTTCTGCCCACAACTTAGATTCTTGTGAGAGCAGATAAAAGCAAGAAGCTGAGGCAATTCATGTTCTCATTAACTCCTGCCTGAATAACAATAAAAAAGTTGTGTATAGTCTCAAAAGTTATACCTACTCACTGTAAAAAGAAAAAATATATAGAAAAGCACACACACACACACAAAATCATCATAATCCCATTATACAGGCATAATTAATGCAAATATTTTGGTGTGTTCCTTACAGGGTTTCCCACCTCCTATCCCCCTTTTTGGTCTGGTTTTTTGTAAGCTCTCTGCCAAGTTTTCTTAAAAAAATTTTTTTTAAAAAGAAGCTTTAGATTACATACATGTTACATAAAAAATATAAGGGATTCCTTTTTTAAAAATTAATTAATCAATTAATTAATTAATTTTTATTTATTACATATCCCCCCCCCCCCCCGGCTTGCTCTTGCTGTGTGTCCATTCTTCTGTGTTTTTCTATGTTTTGCTTCTTGTCTCCCTCGGTGGCGGCTCACTCTGTTCGAGAGTGGCTCCATTCCGTTTTTCATGGGCGGCTCCGCTCCATGTTTTGCGGGCAGCAGTCCTCCATGTTTTTGCTGGCTGCCGGCTCCCGCTTCGCAGGCAGAACCTCCGCTTTTCACGGGTGACTTTGCCATGCCCATGGGGGCTCCGCCCTGCCCGGGGCGGCTTATTTTTTTGCCTTGCCCATGGGGGCTCTGCCCCGCCCATGGCGGCTTGCCTTTCTCAAGGCCGTCTGCCCGCTAGGAGAGGTCCCTGGGAACCGAACCCGGGGCCTCCCATGTGGTACACCGGCGAGCTCTTTATCCACTGAGCTATCTAGCCGGGCCCTAAGGGATTCCTATACACCCCCTTTCCTCACCCATACTTTCCCCTTTTAACAACATCTTTCATTAGTGTGGTACATTTGTTATGATTGATGAACACATATTGAAGCATTGCTACTAACCATGGAGTATAGTTTACACTGTGCACCACACAATTTTATAGCTTTTGGCAAAATGTATAATGGCCTGTACCTGTCATTGCAATGTCATTCAGAACAATTTCAATATCCCCAGAATGCTCCATGTTATACCTATTCTTCCCTCTCTCTCCCCTCAGAACCTTTGGTGACCAGTACCTTTATATCAATGATACAAGTTCTTCCATTGCTAGAATAAGCATAAGTCTACTTTAGAGTCTAGCTGCATTCCCCTTTATGTTTGTTCATTCCTCCATCTTGAGGATTTTGGGATGGTGATACCCACTCTGCTTCCAATTGAGAGGGGGCTTAGATCCCATGGGGCAGATGGATGGAACTGTCTTGCTTGTAGTTGTAGATACTCTGTTTTTTGGCCTGTGCATTATCTATCATCATCTTTTTGTTAGTTGTTCTGGGTAAGTCCAGTGAACTGGAGAGTAGGTGTTGCAACTCTGCTGAGATTCAGGGCTCAACCAAACCAGCATATGAACAGACAGAAGATTTAAGTCTCTGGGACATATATTTAATGAGTATAGTGCTAATTATAGGTTCAAATAAAAGGGGCAGAAGAATCACGTGTAGGGAAATTTTAAATGAGTCTAATTTTGTTACATTGGGAAGCATATATTCCAAAGTAAGGTCCACTGACAGGGCGCCAAATTCCTGAGATTGTCTGCCCTGCCTATAGTGTCTAGATGTCTCTAGAATCCTCCGGAGCTCCACTGTTTGAGGCACTATTTACTATGGCAGTCAATGAGACCCTCTGAGACATGTATAAGTATAACATTTGGAATGACCCCCCAACTCACTTTGCAATCACTAAGAGATGAAAACTCATTTGTAGTTAATATTTCTTCCTTTGGTCAATGTCTTTTTCCAAATGGATGGCTAGTTGGCACTTGGTAATAATCCCTTGGTGCTAAGGAGGCTCATGCCCAGGAGTCATGTCCCATGCTGGGGGGAGGTAGCGCATTTATATGCTGAGTTTGGCTTAGAGAGAGGCCACATTTGAACAACAAGGAGGTTTTCAAGAGATAGCTCTTAGGCAATATATAATACTAGGTTAAGTTTCAATTTCACAAGAAAAGGTTCACAAGTTTAGCCATCAATATCAAGGGCTTGGTGTAATGGTCTGTCCCCCTTCACTAGGCACTGCCCAAGTACTGGAGGATTCTTGCTATTCTATTAGAGGATGTAGCAGGACTCCCCAGGATGGGAATTCAATTTTCTTTAGGTTACTATGTGGGTTTCCACCCACCAATACAATACCCCATGACCACTTGAACATATTCATACTCCATAGAGGCATGCCCCAGGTGCACCCCTCCCCACACATCCCCCCATCACCAACACCCTGCACCAGTGATCCTCCCCTGCCACAGTTGTGACCTTCCGCTATCTAAAACCTCCCCGAAAACAAAGCCAAAATATAAGCAATATAATAATAATAATAATAAGTGACAAATAAAATAAAAAAATAAAAAATAAAAAAATAAAGTAAAATTAAAAAAATTTTTTCCACTGTGTCCATCACCATGAGATCTGTAATTTTTTATGAACAGTGACGATTTCTTCCATCTTTTCCCCCAGTGTCTTATTTTTTTCACTTTATCGTCAAAGAAGCTTCAGTTTACAGAAAAGTCACTTGGAAAATATAGGAGATTCCTCTATACCCAACCCCTTCCCCACTCCAACTCTCCCCTATTAATAACATTTTACATGTGGATGGTACATTTGTTACAATTCATGTACAAATATTGAAGCATCGCTACTAACCATGGTCAATGGTTTATATATGGTTTATATTTTGCACTGTGCACTTTTATAGGTTTTGACAAAATTTCAAATGGCCTGTATCTGTCATTGCAAGATCATGCAGAACAATACAATGCCCTAAAAATGCTTTTTGTTCCATCTATTCCATTCTTCCCTCCCCCTCCCCTCAGAACCCATGGTAACCATTAAGTTTCAGGTTTTGAATAATAAGCTTCATAGTTACAAGCAATAATATTGAGGGCTTGACATATTGGTCTGTTTTCTTTCATTAGGCACTGCCTATGTTCACGAGATATTCTTGCTCCTCTAATTGAGAACATAGCAGGACTCCCCAGGATGGGAGTTCATTTTCTTGCCAAGTTTTCTTTTGTTCTCAGATTTAAAGGAAGGCCAGAGCTGCTTTTCCTGGAAGAATGAAGCTCAGTGACTGGCAAAACCAGTGAGAGAGACTCTTGGCCACAATAAGAAGAAGCCAGAGACTCGTTAGTGACTATTTTCCACCTTGTAGAATGCTCTAGAGAAAGAACCTGAAACCATCATCTCCTGGAACGGGGCTCCCCAGAGCTTCGTAGCTCAGGATGTGCATAATGAATGCAGACAGCCTGTAGGAGGGGAGGGGAGCCCCACGCTGGGCCTACGGTCCCAGGGGCAGCCTCCTCTTTCTGTGGTTCCTTGGAGAGCAAGGCATTCTGGGTAGTGAGGGATGATTTATTTTCTCTTCTCCTTGGGCTCAGAGTGAATGCTGAGGAAGAAAGGAAGCTGCTTTGCACAAAGCAGGCAGCAGAACTCATACACACGCAGTGCAGAGAGATCTCTGGACACAGTTCACACACAGCTCTGACCTGTAGGGAATGGAGAAGACCTAGTGATCATCTTATCAGTCCTCTCAGTCTACTGAGGCAGAAACTAAGTCACAGAGAGGAGTTATGGCCTCATGAAAGTGCACAGTTAGTCCATTTCTGAGCAGAAGAGAAATCCACTGATTTCTAATCCAATGCTCTCTCCCCTGCATCGTGCTGCTCTATCAGTCCGTATGACTTCCAGGCAAATATCCTCTCTTAGTCACGCGGTTTCCCGTCTGGAAAACTGAGCCGATATTTCCTGCCTCTCCCTATCTCAAAGGGATGTTCTCAACATGGTATATAAAAGGATATAAGATTGGGGATTCAGAAGACTTTGTTTTGAGTCCAAACCCTGTGGGATCCTGGGCAAGGCACTTTACCTATTCGCACTTCAGTATACTCTCTATAACACAAGAAAATAATAATTATTATAACACCAATAGTAGTAACTAGCATTATCAAATCCACATTATGGGCCAGACAATAAACCTAGCACTTAGGTTATTTCATTTAATCCTCTCAACAAACTTATGAGGGAGGTATTACCATTATCTCCATTTTAAAGATGAAGAAACTGGAGCTCAGAGTTTAATTAACTTGTCCAAGTTGGTCTCCCAACTAGACGATAGCATCTACCTGTTAGGATTTATGTAAGAATTGTATAAGCTGTTTATGTGTTTTTTCAACTATAAAACTATACACACACATATGCAAACATATACGCTTGTTCTTAATTTTCAATGTAAAAAATATAAATTGAGTGTTTCGGAGAAAAGATCTTGAATTGCAACTTATCACTAGGCGTTATTTGAATCCCTGCTGTATGTCGAGGACTGTGTTAACTGCTAGAGAGGAGAGCATGATGTGATCCCTGCTGTCACGGAGGTCACAAGTTAGCAGGTAACACAGTCACCCAGGTAAGTGTGATGGCCACGGTATTTATTAACCTTGCACCAAAGCGGGAAGTGAGCCTAAAGGAGCAGGAGATGAGCTTTGTCTGGAACAGCGGTGCCCACTCCTGGCCTCGCTTTAGAATCAGCCGTGGACACCCCAGAGATTGATTCTCCAGGGGATGTTTTTATCCCTCCCCCTGCACTCCCCCGGGAATTCTAATGAGGAGCCAGGGTTGAAAACTGCTGATCTAGACAGTTGATGACACCACCCTGAGGAGATAACATTTGAGATAGGGGCTGCTGGAGTTTGAAGACTGTTTATTCTAACTGCTGCTGACAGCTCTGCCAGGTGGAAGTGTCCCTCTTTGACACAGAGGGCTGGAGGTCGCCCTCAGGAGGGGCCACCAGGAGAGCTGCACACACAGAGAAACTTGGCTAGACTGCAAGCCTGCCCGCCCTGGCCCTCCAAAGTCACTGCCTGGCATCAGCCACCTCTCGCCTCAGCTTGGCTAGCTGCTGCTGAGCAGGAACTGGGTCCAGGAGGAGACTGAGGGTTCTTGGAGATGTGACTTTGAAGACAGGTTTCTCTCCTCGGCCATTAAACTGTTGATGGTGTGTGGGACGGTGCTCTCCAGACAGGCTACGTCACTGGTCCCTTGGAAAGTCACGTAGGCAGGCCTCGAAGACTCCAGTCAACAGGACAGATGGACCCCCTTTGATGCCAGCATGTGGGTTCAAGGTTCACACCCACCTCGACAGTCTGCTGTGCCAGGCCAGCTGTCTTGTGCATTCAGGCTAAGAAATGAAGCTACGCCTCGGCCCGGTAGAAGGATGTGTCACTGGGCTCGTAGCCAAGATGGCTTGCTGGTGGTGACCTCAGAGTGAGGAACACTCCCCTGGCCCGAGGAAGTGCCCATGCCATGCAAGGGGCTGCTTCTGGAGCAGCAGTGGAGGCCGACTGCTTGGCCCCTGTGCCAAGTGAAAAGGGGCGACTCGAACATGCCTGCTTATCACCCCAAATTTACCCATCAGACTTGTCTCTCCACCTCCACAGGTGAGGTGTGAGTAGAGCAGTGAAGTGAATCCAGAAGTGTCCCACTGGGGCAGTTTGCTCTATCCAAAGACATATCATGAGTGGGGGGAAAGCATTCCACACTCCCACAGGCACACATTCTACATCGCCCACGGACGTTTAGAACTAAAAGGAATTAAAAGAGCATCTAGAACAAGCTACTCACGTTACAGAAGAGGAACCTGGGGCACAGAGAGTGAGAATGACTTGATGAGGAGACAGAGCTGAGACAAGAACAGGGGCTCCTGGTTCCCAGATCAGTGCCCATTTCATGTTTGGGGTGGAGCAGGCAGGGCCTCTTCCAGGTCTCTGCTTGAGAAGCGTGAACCTCCCCAGCCAGGCCGCCCCTCACAAGCCTTGCAGGTGGGGGATCTCCAGAGCTCAGGTCTCGGCACTACTTACTTCTGGTGCAGTGACTCGTGAATGGATGTCAGTCCCCCTGAGATGAGGTGCATTCTTATAGAACTGTTAATACACAACCTTTAATATAAATCTATTAAGCAAGGTCTATTCTTTAATATGTACTTGTCCTTGATTTGATGCATAATGGAAACCAAACAGAAGAAATGTCCCTGTACTGCCACCTTCTCTTTGGATCTGACATCTTTCCATTCCCATTCTGCCTTCTTTGCTTCTGGCAACACATCTAGGATGCTGCCACTCCCAATTTGGCTCAGCTCACAGCAGTGCTGCCACCTGCCTCATGTGGGAATCTTTCTAATCATAAAATGTCAGAACTAGAAGGGATCTCAAAGATTAACTCTTCCCGTGATTTTCAAGATTCTCATTTCCTTAGTGAAACCCATTTATAAATTGAAATCTTATGTGGAAGTCTTACGCGTGGGGTGAAACAGGGACAGCATGGACAAGGTCCCATCAACTCTAGGCCTGCTCTCCACTCCCTACCCTGTCCTCACCTCCTGGCCCCTGAGATAACTGATCCATTTTACAGAGGAGCAAACTGAGTTACAGAAAATGAAGTCACAGAATCAGTGACTGGACTTTGGGTCCAGATTCTAGGATTTGATAGCAAGTTGCTTACAAAAATTCAGGCATGCTTTTTATTTTTCATTTGGTAAAATTCTGATGTTTTTGGCATTAAATGAATGAATTAAATGAGCATTTTTTAAACTTATGGACTTAGTCTTTTGATTATTTTGCCAACCATTTGTCAAATACATGATCTTACCAGTGGTTTAAAAAATTCATGAACTGAATCAAGACAAAGAAAATCAACCCCTGGCACTAATGAAAATCCGAGTACTATAGTTAAGATTGGATTCCATTGCAAGTAACAGGCACCCAAAATAATTGTGGTTTGAACAATATGGAAATGTCTTTCTCTCTCACATTAAAATCTGGAGGTAGACAGTCCAGGACTAATACGGTGGCTCTGTTCCATAGAATTCTTTGCCATTTCTAGGATATGGCTCTAGACCTCTTGCCCAAGATGGTGGCTGTAACTCCAGCCATTGTACATTGTATCTACCAGACAGCAGGATGGAGGAAAGGATAAAGAAGAAAAGGGGCAAAGGACCCAGGCCAGCTAGATTTTTTAAAAAAGATTTTATTTATTCATCCCCCCACCCCCCATTGTTTGCACTAACTGCAATCGCTTGAGCCACCTCTGCCTGCTTGTTGAGTCTCTCATAGTGTTTCCTCATTGTGAGTCTTTGTTGTATCACCTCATTGCATCATCTTGTGTCAGCTTGTCATATCAGCTTGCTGCCTTGCTTGTCTTCCTTAAGGCACAGGGAACTGATCCTGGGACCTCCTATGTGGTAGGCAGGTGACAAACTGCTTGAGCCACTTCTTGCCAGTTAGATTTTAATGGAATTTCCCAGACATTGCCAAAAGAAACTTCTATTTATATCCCATTTGGCTTGAATTAGTCATATGTAGTCCCTAACTATTAGGCAGGCTGGGAAACAGTCTTTATTTTAGGCAGTCATTCACTCAGCTAAAAATTAGCTGTTCTATTATAAAGGGAGAAGAGAAGAATGAAATTGGGACACCTTGCAACAGAGTGAGTCTCTTATGTTTATTTCCCTATTCTTTGATTTCCACAAGCAGAGTTTGAAGGAGCCTGAAGTTATTTGGTATGTAGGGGGTATGGAGGTGAGGAAAAGTAAGGTGAACTCAAGAGAGGGAGGTCTTGATGAAGGCCAATATAGGCAGAGTGTGGACCAAATTAAGTGCTAGTGGTTCAATAACCTGAAAGTCGGTATCAAAGGATCACTAATTTTTTGGTCCCAAGGGTTCACATATCTCAACCTCTAGGGAGGGTTGCCTAGGTAAATTGTTTACTAACTGTACAATAATAATGTTGCCTAGTACAATAACATATTATCACTGACCCTAGATCTTGTTTTGGGGGTACAGGGATTTATGGAAGAAAATATTAAGGAAAAAAACCCAGGAAAATTTATGAGAACAACTAATACTGACTAGTCAAAGCATACCACAGATGAAACATACATTACACCAAAGCATGGCAAACCTAACATGGAAAAAGAAAAAAGCTAATGTGAGGCTAGAGTGTATAAAACACCATTATTTTACTTCAGCATTAATGTGGGCAGCTGTGGACAGTCAGGGTTGCTTTAAATAACAAGTAACCATTATTGAATTATATTATTAATAATGACAGGATTTCTTTTTAAATTTAAGATCAGGTTATAAAGGACTCGAGTCTTATCTCTATGTACAATGTATAAAGTATGGATAGCTTCCTAGCTGCAAGAGCACTTCTCTGCATCTGAGAAATGAATGCATTCTAATAGACTGAATCTGTGCAGCTTTCTTTTGGGAAATTTCAATTTCACTGCAAACAATTTACATAGAGAGTCTCAGCTTGAAGTCATAGTTCATATCTTGGTTGCTTTGGAGATGGCTTCTCTGTTGGAAAGGCAATTACGATCTGCAGGAGAAGCCTGTCTACCATTAGTCTCCAGTTTTAAACGTTGACAGGTGGGGATGGAGGTGGGGGTGGGGGTGATTAATACATGACTTTGTCTTTCTAGTCCTCAGAAGAAAAGTGATTTAAGTGTCACAATTTACTGGTCTCCAAACATATTTTTCCTTGAACATTTCAAGCTTTTGACCAATATGAGAACATTAGTCTTTTTGTAATTAGTGAGAGTTTTGTTACATTACATATAAATGGACAAGTACATGAAATGACCAAAAGCCAGCCCTTTGAAGTTTTACCAAGCCTTGGAAAATACATCTAGCGACACTATAAACTTCATTATTAGCACTTAGATGTGGGTAGCTTTGAAATCTATACAGTGATTGTTGCTCTAATCTTTGTTCCTAGAGAAAATGGAGCCGGACTCTGGTAGTTGATCCCCTGTGCTGTAGCACCACAAAGTGGCCCTGTGATAGCGTCCCTGGGACGGCCTTTTCCCTTAACTGCTAATATGGGGAAATTGTTGTGTCCACAAATTAGATCATGGCTCAGCCAAACAAATGCGTATTTTATGAGTGACTTATTCTCTATGAGGCCCTTACATAGCCCAGAGGCTTGCACATTCAAATCAGAGGACTGAGCTGAGACCTGCCAGCATTTTCATCTAATTGACTTGGGCCTGGGGACCCCTGATTCCTTCTCCTTTAATCATCACCTTCTATTCAAGACTAAAAGGCTGTAATTATTTGAAGTAGCTGAAATTTGAGTGACCCAGATAATTATCTCAGCAAGATGGGCTTAAAGTTTTTTGACACAAATGCCAGTTTCATTAAAGGTTTGGTGCAAAAGGCAAGGCTGTGAGACAGCTGGTTGATGGAGGTGAATTGACAATGGACGGCACCAAGGAGATGGGAATCACCAGGGACATTGAAGTAATTACCATCATTTCCATAATACAGTTAGCAGAGGATTATGGGAGGCCAGAAAAACCTTTATAATTATCATACTTTGCTTTGCCCAAATCGAAGCTAAGCTGCCTACAATCAGAAGACTTCCTACCTTGTCATTCCTCAATGTGAACCCCATAATGCCATGGCTCAAACTCCATTCAGGGTTCAGTTAGTCAAAGAACATTTGATCAATCCAAATAAATCAAAACCATACTTTCCCCCTAGATTGTAGATAGCCGAAGGACAACACTCTGACAATAGTAAAATTTGCACAGGTATAGATTCATGTATTTCACCTTAC
>PVKH010027667.1:0-12975 GCA_004027955.1 Chaetophractus vellerosus | reverse complement strand
AAGACCACTCCCATCTCTTCAGTATGTAGAAGTCAATGAAACAAGTAAATTGCTAAGGTTTTAAAACTGAATATCCTGGTGAATTCACAGAATCTTTCATAAAACCAGTGTTTTGGCATTGATTGTAAGTGAAACCAATTGCATAACAGCCAATGAAACAAGTAACTTGTTTAGGTTTTAAAAGTAAATATGCTGGTGTATTCACAGAGAGCTAGGTAAAACCTGAGTTTTTACATTGATTTTATGTGAAACCAAGTGCATAAAAGCCAATGGAACAAGACAATTGCTCAGTTTTTAAAACTGAATTTCCTGGTGCCTTCACAGAGTGTAAGGTAAAAACAGTATTTTGTCATTGATAGTAAGTTAAAACAAGTGTGCAGCAACAAAAAAAACAAGTTATTGCATACTTTTTAAAACTGAATATCCTGGTCCATTCAAAGATCTTTAGGTAAATCCAGTGTTTTGATATAGATTGTAATTGAAATAAAGTGTGTAGCAGCCAATGAATCAAGAACTTTGCTCAGTTTACACAACTGAAGGACAAGAAATATTCACAGAGTGTTAGGTGAACAAAGTGTTCTGTCATTGACTGTAATTTAAAACAAGTACATACCAACCAATTAAACAAGTAACTAGTTTTAAAACTGAATATCCTGGTGCATTCAAGAGCATTAGGTAAAACCCATGTATGACATTGATTGTAAGTGAAAACAAGTGCATGGCTGCCAATTAAACAGACCAATTTCTTAGTTTTTTTTAAAGATTTATTTTTATGTATTATACATCTCCCCCCTTTCTGCTTGTTCCTGATGTGTTCATTTTTCTCTGCATTCCTCTGTGTCTGCTTGTCTCCCCCTGCTGGGGCGACCTGCTGAGTCAGCTCACTGGTGCAGCAGCCTGCCTGCTCATGGGGGTTCTCCTTTGTTCATGGGAGCTTGCCTTTGCCCACAGGGGCTTGCTTTTAGCCCACCCATGGGGGCTTGCTTTTGCCCATGGCAGCATGCCCCACCCATGGGGGCATGCCCCACCCACATTGGCTTGCCTTCTTGAAGTGGTACACCCATTTGAGGAGGCCTGCGGATCAAACTGGGGGCCTCCCATGTGGTAAACTGGCACCCTACCAACTGGGCTATACAGCCAACCCCTTGCTTAGTTTTTATAACTGAATATCTGAGTGCATTAAAGATCATTAGGTAAAACCCATGTATGACATTTATTGTAAGTGTAAACAAGTGTGCAGCAGCTGTTTAAACAAGTAACTTGCTTAGTTTTTAAAACAGAATATAGTCATGCATTCACAGAGCATTAATGAATATCATTGTTTTGACATTGACATTAAGTGACATCAAGGGTGTAGAGTCAATGAAAAAAGAAACTTGCTCAGTTTTCAAAACAGAAGAACAATATGTATTCACAGAGCATTAAGTAAAACCAGTATTTTGACATATATTGTAGTTTAAAACAAATACATAGCAATCAATTAAACAAGCAACTTGCTTAGTATTTCAAACTGAATATCCTGGTGCATTCACAGACTGTTAGGAAAACCAGTGCTTTGACATTGATTCTTAGTGAAAAGAAGTGCATGGCAGCAATTAAGCAATTAACTTGCTTAGTTTTTTAAATGGAATATCCTGGTTCTCTCACAGTGTTAGGTAAATCCAGTGTTTTACATTGTAAGTGAAAACAAGTGCATAGTAGCCAATGAATCAAGAAATTATCTCAATTTTCAAGACTGAAATACAATGTATATTCACAGAGTGTTAGGTAAAATAAAG
Organism: Chaetophractus vellerosus; assembly: GCA_004027955.1. Classification (NCBI taxonomy): domain Eukaryota; kingdom Metazoa; phylum Chordata; class Mammalia; order Cingulata; family Chlamyphoridae; genus Chaetophractus; species Chaetophractus vellerosus. The sequence continues at coordinate 11,197 of PVKH010027667.1, read as the reverse complement.
GTTTTGACATTGATTATAAGTTAAAACAACTTTGTAGCAACCAATTAAACAGGGAACTTGCTTAGTTTTTAAAACTGAATATCCTGGTGCATTCACAGAGCATTAGTTATAACCAGTGCTTTGACATTGATTGTAAGTGAAAATGAGTGCATTGCAACCAAATAAGCATGTAAATTGCTTAGTTTTATAACAGAATATCCTGTTGCATTCAAGGAGCTTTAAGTAAAACCAGGGATTTTACATTGATTGTAAGTGAAATAAAGTGCATAGCAGCCCACTAAACAAGTTACTTGCTTAGTTTTTAAAACTGAATTTCCTGGTGTATTCACAGAATGTTAGGTAAAAATAGTGTTTTGACATTGATTGTAAGTGAAAGCAACTGCATTGCAGCCAATTAAGCAAGTAACATCCTTAGTATGTGAACGTGTATATCCTGTGAATTCACAGTTTTAGGTAAACCAGGATTTTGACATTGATTGTAAGTAAAAACATGGGTGTAGCAGCCAAGTAGACAAGTAACTTGCATAGCTTTTAAAATGGAATATCCCCATGCATTCACAGATTGTTTGGAAAAACCAGTGATTTGACATTGATTGTATTTGAAAAAAAGGGAGTAGGAGCAAATGAAATAAGAAATTTGTTCAGATTTCAGAACTGAAGAACAATGTTGTTCTCAGAAGTTAGGTAAAAAGAGTGTTTTGACTTTGACTGTAAGTGAAGCTGGGGGAGTAGCAGCCAATGAAACAAGAAATTTTCTCAGTTTTCAATACTGAAGAACAATGTATATTCAGAGAGTGTTAGGTAAAAACAGTGTTTTGAAATAGACTGTTATTTAAAACAAATTAAACAAGTAACTGTCCTACTTTTTAAAACTGAATGTACTGGTGCCTTCACAGAGCATTAGGTAAAACAAGTGTTTTGACATAAATTGTAAGTGAAAACAAGTGCATATCTGCCAATTCAGCAAGTAAATTTCTTAGTTTTCAAAACTGAATACCTTGGTGCATTCACCATACATTAGGTAAAACCAGTGCTTTTATATTGATTGTAAGTTAAAACAATTGTGTAAAAGCCAATTAAACAGGTAACATGCTTAGTTTTTAAAACTGAATATCCTGGTGCATTCACAGAGCATTAGGTAAAACCAGAGTTTTGACAATGATTGTATTAGAAAACAAGTGCATTGCAGCCAAGTAAACAAGGAACTTACTTTGTTGTTAAAATTGTATATCTTGGTGCATTCACAGAGCATTAGGTAAAACCAGGGTTTTGACATTGATTGCAAGTGAAAAAAAGAAACAGGGGTATATCAGTCAATTAAACAAGTAACCTGCTTAATTTTTACAACTGAATATCCTAGTGCATTCACAGAGTGGTAGTTAAAACCAGTGTTTTTACATTGTTTGTAAGTGAAAGCAAGTACATAGTAACCAATTAAATAGGTAACTTGCTTAGTTTTTAAAACTGAATATACTGGTCCATTCACAGAATGTTAGGTAAAACCATAGTTTTGACATTGATTGTAAGTGTAACCAAGTGCATAGCAACAAAAGAAACCAGAAACTTGCTTATTATACAAACCTGAAAAACAATGTGTATTCACAAAGCGTTAGGTAAAAACAGTGTTTTATATTGATTATAAGTTAAAACTTGTTCCTAGCAGCCAAATAAACAAGTAAATTGCTCAGTTTCTAAAACTGAATAATCTGGTGCATTCACAGAGTGTTAGGTAAAAGAAATGTTTTGACATTAATTGTAATTGAAAAGATGTGCATTGCAGGCAATTAAGAAAGTAAATTTCTTAGTTTTCAAAACAGAATACCCAGGTGCATTCACCATGCATTAGGTAATACCAGTGTCTTTACATTGATTGTAAGTGAAAACATGGGCATAGCAGCCAATTAAACAAGTAAGCTGCTTTCTTTTTAAATCTGAATATCCTGGTGCTTTCACAGATTGTTTGGGAAAACCAGGGTTTTGACATAAATTGGAAGTGAAACCAAGAGAGTAGCAGCAAATGAAACAAGAAATTTGCTCAGTTTTCAAAACTGAAGGACAATGTTTATTCACAGAATTTGGGTAAAAAACATGTTTCAACATTGATTGTATGTGAAACCAAGGGTGTACCTGTCAATGAAACAAAAAACTTTCTCAGTTTTCCATCCTGAAGAACAATGTATATTCACAGGGCGTTAGGTAAAAAGTGTTTTCACATAGATGGTAATACAAAACAAATGCATAGTAACCAATTAAACAAGTAACTTGTTAATTTTTAAAACTGAATATCCTGTTGCATTCACAGAGTGTTAGGTAAAACCAGTGTTTTGACATTGATTGTAAGTGAAAACAAGAGCCTTGCAGCCTATTAATCAATTACAGTGCTTAGTTTTTGAAACTGAATATCCTGGAGCTTTAGGAAAAATCAGTGTTTTTACATTGAGTGTAAGTGAAAACAAGTGCATAGCAGCCAATTAAACAGGTAACTTGCTTAGTATTTAAAACTGAATATTGGGGGCCAGCTGCAGCCCAGTTGATAGGGTGCTGGTTCACCACATGGGAGGCCTTGAGTTTGGTTCCCAGGGCCTCTCTGAGCAGGCAGACTGCCTTGAGAGGGCAAGCCACTGTGAGTGGGGCAGAACCACCATGGGCAAGGCAGAGCTGCCATGGGCAGGGCAAAAAGCCACTGTGGGCAGGACAAAGCTGCCATGGGCAGGGCAAAGCCACCCATGAGCAGAGCAGAGCTGCCTGTGTAGTGAGCTGAATCAGCACATCACCACAATAGGGGAAGACAAAGCAGACACAGAAGAATGCAAAAAACTGAACACAGCAAGAACAAGAAGAAAGGGTGGGATATGTAACACCACCAAAAATCCCTGAATATCCTGGTGCTGTCACAGAGTGTTAGGTAAAACCCATATTTTGATATTGACAGTAAGTGAAAACACATGCATATTAGTTTAATAACTAGTTACTTAATTAGTTTTTAAAACTGAATTTCCATGTGCAATTACAGAGCATTAGGTAAACCAGTGTTTTTACATTGATTGTAAGAGAAAACAGTGCATAGCAGCCAATCAAACAAGTAACATGTTAATTTATAAAACTGAGTGTCCTGGTGTAATCACAGGCTTTTACATAAAACCAGTGTTTTGACATTGATTGTAAGTGAAACCAAGTGTGTAGCAGTGAAAGAAACAAGAAACTTTCTGTTTTGAAAAGTGAAGAAGAATGTATATTCACAGAGCATTAGGTAAAAACTGTGTTTTGACATTTATTGTAAGTTAAAACAACTGCATAGCAACCATTTATTTATTTATTTTTTAAATTTTTTATTACTAATATATCTATATATATTTTTAAGATACATTGATTACACAAATGTTACATAGAGACTCCAGGAGTACCCATATGCTTCCCCCCCACCCCTCACACAACCCCCCCCACACACATCCTTCAGTGTGGTATAATGCCTGTGATAGATATACACATTTTGGGGCTTTGCCATCAAGCATATATCACAGTTCAGGTTGTAGACGACCCTCTCTCCCATACAGTTCCGAATGATACATGATGATTCAAAATGGCCCACATCCTCTATTGCAGCATCACCCACGACAACCCCCAGGTCCCAAAAAAGAAACCCATATTACAATTGCTCTTCTCCCACCCTATTTATTTATTCATTTATTTATATTATTTATTACATATCCCCCCTCCCTTTCTGTGTTCTTGCTGTGTTCATTTTTGCATTCTTCTGTGTCTACATGTCTCCCCCTGCTGAGGTGACCTGCCAAGTCAGCTCACTGTGCAGCAGTCTGCCTGCTCATGGGGGCTTGCCCTGTTCATGGGGGCTGTTCATTGGTGCTTGCTCATGGGGGCTTGCCCACAGCAGCTTGCCAGTGGTGGCTCACCCTGCCCACAGCAGCTCACCTTCTCAAGGTGGTCTGCCCAATTGAGGAGGCCCCAGGAACTGAACACAGGGCCTCCTATGTGGTAAACCAGTGCCCTACCAATTGGGCTACAGCCGGCCCCCATAGCAACCATTTAAAGAAGTAACTTGCTTGGTTTTCAAAACTGAATATCCTGGTGCATTTAAAGAGTGGTAGGTAAAACCAGTGTTCTTACATTGACTGTAGGTGAAAACAGGTGCGTAGCAGCCAATTAAACAACTTAGTTAGTTTTTAAAGCTGCTTAGTTTTTAAAACTGAATATCCTGGTGCATTCACATAGCATTAGGTAAATCCCAAGTTTTTACATTGATTGTATGTGAAAACAAATGCATACCAGCCAATCTAACAAGTAACTTGCATAGTTTTTAAAATAGAATTTCCTGGCTCATTCAGAGAATGTTATGTAAAAACAGTGTTTTAACATTGATTGTAAGTGAAAACAACTGCATTGTAGTTAATTAAGCAAGTAGCATCCTTAGTACAAAAACATGTATATCCTGGTGCATTCACAGAGTGTTAGGTAAAACCAGTGCTTTTACATTGATTGTAAGTGAAAACAAGTGTGTAGCAGCCAATTAAACAGATAACTTATTTAGTTTTTAAAGTTAATATCCTGGTACATTCTCAGAGCTTTGTGTAAAACCATCATTTTGACAAAGATTGTAATAGAAAACAAGTGCATTAGAGCCAAGTAAGCAAGGAACTTGCTTAGTTATTAAAAGTGAATAGCCTGGTGCATTCCCAGAGCATTAAGTATAACCAGTGCTTTGACATTGATTGTAATTGAAAACAAATACATAGCAGCCAATTAAACAAGTAACCTGCTTAATTTTAAAACTGAATATCCTAGTGTATTCACAGAGAGTAAGGTAAAACCAGGGTTTTTACATTGATTGTAAGTGAAAACAATTGCATAGCAGCCCATTAAACAAATAACTTGTTAACTTTTTAAAAGTGAATATCCTGGCCCATTCGCAGACCATTAGGTAAAATCAGTGTTTGACATTGATTGTAATTGAAACCTAGGGCATAGCAGCCAATGAAACAAGAAACTTACTCAATTTGCAAAATTGTAGGACAATGTATATTCACAGAGTGTTAGGTAAAAACAGTGTTTTTATATTGGTTGTAGATTAAATCATGTTCCTAGCAGTCAATTAGCATGTAAATTGCTTAGTTTTTAAAACTGAATATCCTGGTTCATTCACAGAGCATTAGGTAAAAACAGTGTTTTGACATTGATTTTAAGTGAAATCAAGTGTGTAATAGCCAATTAAACAAAAAACTTGCTCAGTTTACAAAATTGAAGAACAATGTATATTCACAGTGTTAGGTAAACACAGTGATTTGTCATGGATTGTAAGTTAAAACAAGTGTGTAGCAGCCCATTAAACAAGTAACTTGCTGAGTTTTTAAAACTGAATATCCTGTTGCATTCAAAGAGTGTTATGTATAACCAGTGTTTTTACATTAATTGTAAGTGTAAACAAGTTTGTAGCACCCAACTAAACAGGTAAGTTGCTTAGTTTTTAAAACTGAATATTCTTTTGCATTCACAGAACATTAGGTAAAGCATGTTTTGACATCGATTGTAAGTTTAAACACATGTGCAGCAGCCAATTAAACAAGTAAATTGCTTAGATTTTAAAACTGAATATACTGGTGCATTCACAGAGTGTTAGTTAAAATCAGTGTTTTGATATTGACTGTAAGTGAAATGAAGCATGTAGAGCCAATGAAAATACCAACTGGCCTAGATTTCAAACTGAGGAACAATGTAAATTCATAGAGCATTAAGAAAAACCATAGATTGTAATTTAAAACACATGCATAGTAACCAATTAAACAAATAACTTGCTTACTTTTGAAAACTGAATAACCTAGTGCATTCACTGAGTGTTAGGAAAACTAGTGTTTTCACATTGATTGTAAGTGAAAACAAGTGCTTTGTAGCCAATTAAGCAATTAAGTTGCTTAGTTTTTAAAGCTGAGTATTCTGGATCTTTCACAGCATTTTAGGTAAATCCAGTGCTTTTACACTGATTGTAAGTGAAAAGAAGTTCATAGAAGCAAATTAAACAAGTAAGTTGCAAGTTTTAAAAACTGAGTATCCTGGTGCATTCAAAGGGAGTTAGGTAAACCAGTGTTTTGACATTGATTGTAAGTGAAAACAAGTGTGTAGCAGTCATTCAATCAAGAAATTAGCTCAGTTTTCAAAACTGAAGTACAATGTATATTCACAGAATGTTAGGTAAAACAAGGGTTTTGGCATTGAATGTAAGTGAAAACAAGTGCATTGCAGTCAAGTAAGCAAGGATCTTGCTTAGTTGTTAAAATTGAATATCTTGGTGCATTCACAGAGCAGTAGGTATAAACAGTGATTTTACATTGATTGAAAGTGAAAACAATTGTGTTACAGCCAATTAAATAGGTAACTTGCTTATTTTGAAAACTGAATATCCTGATGAATTCAGTGTTAGTTAAAATCAGTGTTTTGACATTGACTGTAACTGAAACCAAGAGCATAGCAGCAAATGAAACAAGAAACTTGTTCAGTTTTCAAAACTGAAGAACAATGTATATTCACAGAGCATTAGGTAAAAACAGAGTTTTGACATAAATTGTAATTTAAAACATGCATAGCAACCAATTAAACAACTAACTTGCTTTGCTTTTAAAACTGAATATCCTGGTGCATTCACAGAGTGTCAGGCCAAACCAGTGTTTTGACATTGACTGTAATTGAATTCAAAGCATTGTAGTCAATTGATCAATTAACATGCTTAGTTTTTAACCTGAATATCCTGGTGCTTTAGTAGAACTTTAGGTAAAACAAGTGTTTTTACATTTATTGTGACTGAAAACAAGTGTGTAGCAGCCAATTAAACAGGTAAATTGCTTTGTTGTTAAAACTGAATATCCTGGTACATTCATAGAGCTTAGGTAATACCAGTGTTTTTACATGGATTGTATGTGAAAACAAGTGCATAGATGCCAATTAAGAAGGAACTTCCTTAGTTTTTAAAAGTGAATATCCTGGTGTATTCATAGAGTGTTAGGTTAAACCAGGGTTTTGACATTGATTGTACGTGAAACCAATTGCATAGCAGCCAATGAAAGAAGTAAATTTCTCAGTTTTCAAAGCTGAAGAACAATGTATATTCACAGAGCATTAGGTAAAATGAGTGTTGTAAGTGAAAACAAGTGCATAGCAGCCAATTAAACAAGTAACTGAATATCCTGGTGCATTTACAGTGTGTTAAGTAAAACCAGTGGTTGACATTGATTGTAAGTGAAACAAGTTCTTTGCAGCCAATTAAGCAAGTAACTTGCTTAGTTTTTAAAAGTGAATAACATGGTCCATTCACACACCATTAGGTAAAACCAGTGTTTTTACATTAATTGTAAGTTAAAACAAGTACGTAACAAACAATTAAACAAGTAACTTGCTCAGTTTTTAAAAGTGAATATCCTGGTGCATTCACAGAGTGTTAGGTTAAACCAGGGTTTTGACATTGATTGTAAGTGAAAATAAGTGTGTAGCAGCCAATTAAACAAGAAACTTGCTTAGTTTTTAAAACTGAATTTCCTTGTGCATTCACAGAATGTTAGGTAAAAGCAGTGTTTTGACATTGATTGTCAGTGAAAACAAATGCATTGCAGCCAATTAAGCAAAGAACTTGCTTAGATTTTAAAACTGAATATACTGGTGCATTCACAGAGTGTTAGGTAAAGCCATGGTTTTAGCACTGATTATAAGTGAAACCAAGGGCATAACAGCCATTGAAAGAAGAAATTTGCTCAGTTTTCAGAACTGAAGAACAATATTTATTCACAGAGCCTTTGGTAAAACAGTGTTTTGAAATTGATTGTAAGTTAATACAAGTGTGTAGGTATCAATTAAACAAGTAACTTGCTTAGTTTTTAAAACTGAATATTCTGGTGCATTCAAGGAGCATTAGGAAAAACCAGTGTTTTTTAATTGATTGTAAGTGCAAACAAGTGCATAGAAGCCAATTAAAAAAGTATCTTGCTTAGTTTTTAAAACTGAATATCCTGGTTCATTCACAGAGTGTTAGGTTAAACCAGGGTTTTGACATTGATTGTAAGTGAAAATAAGTGCATAGCAGCCAATTAAACAAATAAATTGCTTAGTTTTTAAAACTGAATTTCCTGGTGCATTCACAGAGTGTTAGGCAAACCAGTGTTTTTACATTGATTGTAAGAGAAAATAGCATGTTTCAGCCAATCAAACACCTAACTTCTTTAGTTTTTAAAAGTCAATATCCTGGTGCACTCACAGACCATTATGTAAAACCAGTGTTTTCACATTGATTGTAAATTAAACCAAGTGTGTAGCAGCCAATGAAACAAGAAACTTCCTCCCTATGGAAATTTAGGTGTTATACATAAAAGACATAAAACTAATTATAATGGAGGATTTATTCTAGCTCCACTTTCAAACTTAGACTCTGAAATATTGGAATTCATTTGTGAAGGTGGATATTTGATCATAATAAAATATCCTAATTATTTTGTTTCTATAATGATATTAGCTTAATGTTAATTTAAAAATTCATCTTTAATTTTAATTTTTTTATTTTAAAATGTTTTAGATTACATAATGACACATCAATAATATATGGGGATATCATTCAAATACTGTATGATTGAACTTTTATGAACTAAATATATTGTGCAAACTCATGGGGTTAATAATTAGAATATAGGTTACCAGAAAATATATGTAAGGTAGAGAATGGAAACTGAGAATTAATCCATGTAGAATTGGTAAAATCTTGTTTGAAAATCTTGGAAATGGATAGAAATTGTGAAAGCATATTATGTTGTTTGAAACAAGCAGAGATATTAAATGGGTGTGACAGTAGTTGAAATGGTACCACTAAAGTTATGTATATTACTAGAAGGAAAGCTAGAAACTATAAAATGGGGTTGTATAAGACAGTAAATCTTCATCTAAAACACATTTATGTATGATATCCATATATGTCCGTTTTAATAAAATATAAGTACAAATGTACCAGAAATAAGGAAAAACAATAGCAGCTATGAATGGCAGGTGAATAATAGAAAGATTGAGAGGTGATGAGTTTTGTTTGATGCACAAATACATGGTTACACAGAATATCATTGATTGTATAATTTAGATGGATTTTTGCTTTATTAATATGTATTAATAAAATTGATTTGTTTAAAAAACAGAAAAAATATAGTCAAGGTGCCATATAACCTACAACCTCCCCTTCCCCTAATTTTCCCCTTTGACAATATCTTTGATTAGTGTTGCACATTTGTTACAATTTATGAACACATATTGAAGCACTGCATGGTTGGTATGATTATATTATACAATTTCCTCTACTATGGTCAATAGTTTAATTATACTTTACACTTTCAACCACACATTTTTAATAAGTTTTGACAAAATGTATAATAGTTTGCAGTCCATCATTGCAATGTCATTCAGAAGTATTCAAATGTTCAAAAAATGCCCCATATTACACCTATTCTTCCTTGTCCCTCAGAAACTCTGCTGGCTAATTTCTTAATATCAATGTTACAAATTCTTCCATTGCTAGAATATTAAGTCTACTTTAGTCCAAACTTACATTCCCTCATTTTGTTTGTTCATTCCTCAATCTTGAGGATTTAGGATGGTGATGCATACACTTTCTGTTTGATATGGGGACTGATCCCATGGAGCAGGTGAATGGGACTGTTTTATTTGCAGTTGTATATTGTCTCTGTTTTGTGGGATACATACTGTCCATCATCATCATTTTGTTAGTTGCCCTAGGAGAGTCTGATAAACTGGAGAGTGGGTGATGCAATTCTGTTGAGGTTCAGGGCTCAACCAACATATGAACAAACTGAAAATATAAGTCTCTTGTACATATATTTAAACATTATAATGTTAATTATAGTTTTAAATGAAAGGGACAGAAGAGTCAGATGTAGGAATGTTATAAAGTTGTTTACTCTGTTACATTAGAGATAATATATTCCAAGGTAAAGCCCACTGTTGAGGTGCATAATTCCTGAGAAGGTCTGCCCTGTCTATAATATCTACATGTCTCTAGAGCCCACAGGAGCATCCCTGCTTGTGGCACTTTTTACTTTGGCATTCAATGAGATCCTCCTGAGATGTGCTTAAGCATAACCTCTTGAATGACCTCCCGATCCACTTTGAAATCTTTCAGCCCTAAAAACTCATTGCATTTAATATTTCCCCCTTTTGGTCGAGGTTTCATCCATGTGCATTGCCAGTTGACAATTAGTAATAATCCTTCGGTGCCAGGGAGGCTCATCCCCAAGAGTCATGTCCCATGTGGAGGGAATGTAGAGAGTTTATATGATGAGTATGGCTTAGAGAAAGGCCACATTTGAGAATCAGGGAGGCTTTCAGGAAGTAAATCTTAGGCAATATATAATATTAAGCTAAATTTCCATTTCACAAGAACATGGTTCATAAGTACAAGCATTTAGGTCAAGGGCATGGAGTATTTGTCTGTCCTCCTAGCAAACTAGGCAGTACCCATACTCTAGGGATTCTTGCCACTCTATTGAAGAGCATAGCAGAACTTCCTAGACTGGGAATTCAATAGACTTTCATTATTGTATGAGTCTCCACCAACCAAGACAATACCACATGATCAGTTGAAAATATTCATATGCTATAAAGGAATGTCCCAAGTGTTCCTCTCCCAACACATCCCCCATCACTGACATCCCACACAAGTGATTTTCCCCCGCCAAAAAGTTGTGACCCCTCTGCAATCCAAAACCCTCGCAAAAACAAAAAAATGACTAAAAATTATTTAAAAAATAATATTAAAAATAAAAACAAATATTTATAATTTAAAATGTAAAAAAATTAAAAATACAAATTTTGTGTGTTTTTCATCACCATGAGATATATTATCTTTTATGTACAGTAACAATTTCTTCTGTATGTTCCCCCAGTATGTTATTTTTTGCTTTATTTTCAATGTAGCATTACATTACAGAAATGTCACATAAGGAAATATAGGGGAATCCCGTATACTTCAACCTCTCACCTTCTCATAGTTCCCTCTTTGATAACACCTTACATGTGTCCTTTTTATAGTCTTTTATATATATATATATATTTATTTATTTATTTTTAGGATACCTTGATTACATAAATGTTACACAGAAATTTAAGGAGCACCCATATGCCACACCTCCCGCACCTCCCACAACCT
>PVKH010027666.1:0-12975 GCA_004027955.1 Chaetophractus vellerosus | reverse complement strand
CCCCCCGCTGTGGCAACGCGCCGAGAGTGGTCACTGCGCAGGCGCGGCTTTCCCCGCTTGTGGGCGGCTTCTGCTTCCGTTCACGGCCGGCTTTTCAGTTCTCGGGTGGCTGGCTGCGCTCCATTCGCGGGCGACCTGCCCTGCCCGTGGCGGCTTTTGCCCTGTCCGTGGCAGTTTTTTGCCCTGCCCACGGTGGCTCTGGCCCGCCCATGGCGGCTTGCCATTCTCAAGGTGGTCTGCCCGCTAGGAGAGGTCCCCGAGAACCGAACCCGGGGCCTCCCATGTGGTATGCCGGCGCCCTATCCACTGGGCTATCGAGCCGGCCCCTGCTGGTCTTCTTTTAAAAACAAACTTCTAAAACATTATAAAAAGCAAAACACCCAGATTTTTTGCCTTGTGTCTTAGTTTGCTAAATGGCTGCCAGATGTCCAAATCAAGGCACCATCAGAGATGCTTTCTCACCAAAGGCAGCTCCTGGTGACCCTGGTGTCCTGCCATGTGGCAAGGCAAGATGGCAGCTGATCTCTGCCAAGGACCCTGCCTTCCCCTCCAGGCTCACCATCAGCTGTGGGCAGTCAGACATTTGCCTTGTCTCTTTCCTGGCCCTCTCTCTCAGCCTTGGCTGCTCCATTTTCTTCCCGAGCTCAGTTCTCGGCCATCAGGCATCTCTCCCCAGGCCTCAGCTCCTTGAGACTCTCAGGGCTTTTCTGTCATATTGCAGCTGTAGGTGAACCTGGAGTCCTCTCTCTCACATGGCAGAGACAAAACAGCAGAACTCCTTTTCCCTGTTTCTCTTCTTCCTCTCTGTGTGGTCTCAGTGTATGTAAGACCCAGCAAGATGGGCGAGACCCTACCTGGATCAAGTCTGACTGGCGTAGTCCAATCAAAACTCTAAAGTAATCTAAGTGAAAGTGATCTAATCAAAGGTCCCTTAACTGTATCTAATCAAAAGGCCTCATCTACACGGTGTTTACAGGCACAGGGATGGATTAGCTTAAGAACATAATTTTCTGGGGTCCACAAAAGAGAAACCAGGACAGGATACCATGTATAACTGTTAAGCCCCAGCTAGTACTAAGTACCATGCTAGGACTTTATATAAAGTCCTAATGAAGGAGATCAGGAAGTTCTGAAAGAGATAGAAGCAGGAGAAAGTAGTATTAAACAAATTATAGAACAACTAATGGAAAGAATGGTCAGCAATGTTGCATTTCTCAGGAATAAATTCTCACAGTGAAAAAGGTAGACAGAGGAACAGAAGATTCTGCTGCAGTCTAGCAGAGTCTCATTATCTGAACACCTAAATACATCCAAAAGAGGATTAGGAGCTGCTGCACACAACACACAAACAGCCTGAACTCAAAAAGGCAAAATGTAGTGGTGTCCAAGGACACCGATAGATCTCATTTAAGGGAGGACAGAATTAAAAAGATATGTGCCTTAAAGCAGGAAGTAAGCCAAGGCAAAGTATGTTTGAAAGTGATTTGCTGTAAAAACCAAACAAACAATAAAAAAACAAACCAAATAACACAGAAGAACATCTTAGATTGTTTTTTCTATTAAGTAGAAGAAATGAGGACCTCAGTTAAGGAAGCAGTGAAAAGACAATCTGAGATTTTGATTTAAAAAGATATCTGGCTAAGATAAGAAGCATTTAATTAAATTAAAAAGGCAAGCTTGAATTGAATTCTATATTGCAAAAATGACACTGCAAAGTGTCAAATCATTAGTGTTGACCATAGAATCCTTATGAATGTAGGGAAAAAAAGGAATCAGTGAAAAAGATAAGACTGTAGCTCTAGTGCCCGACTGTCTGGGTGTGGGCTTGGGTGTAGACTTCCCCCTGGGCCAGCTTTATGGTTCTGGATAAGTTAATTAATCCTGATTTCCCTCATCTATAAAATGGGGGTTATGGCATTTACTATTTTACAAAATGTTTAAGAGTCAATGAAAGCCTAAATATAAAGCTGTTGGCAGGACATCTGATACATAGTACCACTGATAAATTTTAGTTTTTACTATTGATAATGAGAGAAAAGATGATGAGTATGAGAGAGAGATTATACATATGGGTGATCAGTGTTGCTGAGGAAGAGGCCAAAACGTGTGAAAAGATATCATAGTTAAAGATCAAATAGAAAAGGCCTTCCTGTGCTAAACTCCCAAACCTCTAAAACAAAAATATCCAGTTACCAGGCCAGTTTATGAAAAGATACCAACACCTTACACATATCCTAGTGACATAGTTACCTTCCAAAGAGGTCTTTAAAAAGAGCCCTTTGGGTTCTGCATGGGAACTGAGCTACCTTAGGACTTCTCCATAGCATAAAGTGCCACGTGGAAGAAGAAAGCCAGTTCTTGTCTTACCAGATAGCAAAACAGGTTCTGGAGCTCAAACACTATAAACAGTGTGATACAAGTATAAGGAGAGATAAATCAATGGGGAGAAGAAGAGTTGTTCATTGTATGGTCCTGGAAAAACAAGTTAACTATGAGTTAACTGAAAAATACAATCATATCCACAGCTCATGTCACATTCCAGAATCAAATCCTCATTTACCAAGGAGTTAAATATGAAAATAAGAGTCTTTTTTAAAAACCTAGGAAAATACTTAGGTAAATATTATCTTATGTGAATGGAAAAAGGACTTGCTAATCCTAAAATCAGTGAGAACAATCTCCCCTGAAAAACACTGATACTGTATCGACATACAAATTTTAAATTTCTCTTTACATACAAACACCAGCCTGGGAAAATATTTACATCAAATATATTAGAGGAACAACATCCTTAATATGCCAAAAATAAAACAAACAAACAAAAACCCTAAAACAAACAGTAAAGAAAAGTAGTGAGACTTCAACAGAGAAATAGATAAAAGAAATTTGGAACTTGCACTTCCAAAGCAAGGAGATACAAATGCTCAATAAGCATATTTTAAAAGTTCTATCTCACTACTAAGAAAAATGCCACAAAAACCATTTATTGTCCATAAAACTGGAAAATAGAAAATAAAAATGAAAATGATGACAGAGGTGCTTTATTAAAGGTATTCTGTTAGTGGTAAATGACTATAAAATCCCAAAAAATACATGGTGACATGGATTGAGATGCTCAAGCATCCTCAAAAGTGTTTACACTCTTTGATTAGAATATTCATTTCAGGGTGACCCATGTGTACTTCAGGACGGGCCCAAGCAGCCGCCTTCACTGCTGTCTTCTCACCTCCACCTCGGACACAATGCCTGGTTCTGCTCAAATGTTACCCCTTCCCTCCTCCTTTGATAAAATCTTATCCGGCCTTAGCCCCTGATGACAAGGAACTGTACTGGGACAGCTTCAGTTCTGACTACATTCTTTTCCTGTCTGTTTCTTTTCCTTCTGTAGAAAGTTAGGGGAGTTAACGATGAAACAGATTGCAGATCACATTTAGGCTCTAGGTTTAGATTCATTTGGAATATGGGGAACAAATTTTGTATTTCTCCTTATAAATTTTAGAAGATATAACTAAAAATTAATACATTTATTTCAACATATTCTTTAATTTTAACTTTAATGTAATTGAATAGTGCATGGTGTTCCACCTTTTAAAAGAAAGTCTAAATAGATAAATTGTGTTTTAAAAATGTGAAGAAAAAAAGATTGTCCCTGATCTAGCATTTTGCATGGCAAGATGACTTCAGCTACAAAGATAAGAACAGCTCATAGGTAGATATGTAAGACAAGTTTCCTAGATTCTGTCAGTCTCTGCACTATAAAATTTACTTAGTAGGGTAGCTTTTCTCTGATACATCTTAAATAATTGTTGTCCTCAGATAAACGAAAGGGTGTAAGAACTAAAGAAAGTGGATGTAAACGAAAAATAAAGTCCAAAAATCCTTTTTAAGTTATGAAATCAAAGTCAAGGGAAAAGTTAAAAATTGATCATTTATTACAAGAGCAAAGAAAGTCCTCTCTCTTAAGTCATTCATTTATTTAGCTTTTAGTAAATTGCTATTTAGAGAATATGTTGGGTTTGGGATTGAGGAAGATTGAGGCTGTCTTTGGAAATGAAAGCTCTGGCCATTTGCTTTGGTTGTCGAAGATTAATTTTGTTGAGTTGAAAGGATTCACTGAATTTTTTTTCCCCAGCTATTATTTGCAGTATATTTTTCTCCCAGAATATATGATATAGTATGTGTAGGACTAAAATCGAATTGTCATCTTTATATCCCTGGCAGCTCTATTGGTTTTTCATTTTGCAGCATTGAGGGTAGTCAGACAGAACATTATCCTTTTGCCACATGCCTTTTCTCTGTTTCCTGGAATTGTATTTCAGTAAATCCCAAATTCTTTTCTTTGTATGGTCATTACTTAATTTATGGACGACTGTATTAAAGGAGATAGTTATTTCTTTGTTACCAGAATAGGTATATATATTTTTTTCTAATATAACGCAGTGCTAGTTTAGGGTATGATTTTTTTTTTAATTGCATAAATTCAGTTCAACAGGAATTTAAGTGTTTCCTTTTTAATGAGTAAAGGATACAAAAAGTAGATAGTTCCCTGTTCTCAGGGCTTTATCATTCAGTCATAGGATGAGTCACGTTATTGTTTCATATTTAGCCGACTTGACTGTGGCTGCACAGGAATACTGGAAATGCACACTGCCTGCAGGTACAGGTGGGCAGTATCGAGAGATCATTGGCTCAGCAAATTCTGGGATCTTACCAGCTCATCCAGAGTTGCTCAGCTATCAAGAATGATCAGCCCCACAAAAAGTTGTTTTACAAGCCAGAATCCCTTTAAAACATAACAAAAGGTGTATCTGTCTAGCTGTCTGAACATTCAAGACCATTCTCTTTCTAAAATTAACCGAAACTCAGGTACATGATCACTGAGTTGGTTGTTGTGCAGTCATACCAATAGGAATTGGATGGGTTAGAAAGCTGTTTTAAGCCAGTTTTGAAAAACCCGATTTATTTTCTCAACCTCCCTCCCACACACACACCCAGGAGATCATACCTCTTAGTGATTAGTGATAACTGACGTGTTTAATTATTAGTGAGAACTGACATAATGTATTTCTGGTACTAAGTGCTTTACATGTTTCATTGCACTTAATACTTAAAACCATCCCTCAGGGTTGGTGCTTGTATTTATCCCCATTTTCAGAAGAGGATGTTGAGGTTTGCAGAGATCCGGCAACATCCCCAGAGTCACACCACTCATCAGCATGGAGCTGGGATTCAGCCCAGGCAGGCAGACTCCTGTGTCCACAGGGTTTAGACCGTCTCCTTCTAGTGATTGAATTACCGTAGTCCTTTAGACACAGTATCTGTCCCTTAGAAATTTCTGGATAAAAATTTGACATTCCTCATTTTCAGTTATCTTTTTCCCTAAACAATACACGGATTGATTGTACCATTTTTCCTTAGTTCTATAATAGGCTGGTGATATATGCTCATTAACCCTAATTGTACTAGAGCATTTTTTTTAGCAGAAAATCTTCAAATCACCCATTATATGTTGACTCGAAAGTTTCTCTTTCAAAATTGATCTTTTCTTGGCCTTGTCCCGTGAATTTTAAGCAATTCCGTTTTGTAGCTCCTTCAGTACTCATCATGTACTTTACTGTCAGCAGTGTTTATTTAATTTCATCTGAAATAAAGTATTAACATGGGTATTATAATATGGGTGCTTTGTGATTTATGGAGAGAGGAACTATATTTAATTCAGGGTGTATCTTTTAGATCTGTTAGTGTTCTGATGTAGATGCCAGTACTTAGGCGAAGTTTAGTGAGGAGACAAGCCGTTCTTTCATTTACACTCTTTCTAGCCTGTTAGAAACAGTGCAGAATGACAACTGCAGGATGATGGAAAAAGAAAGTCTCCCAAATGTTGATTTGGGTTATCAGAAGATTAACATCAGAACGTGTTGAAAAGAGTTGATATTTTATTTAAATGAAATTTTTAGTATTTTTTAATTTTATTGTCTTGTATTTCTTTTAGGAGGTGATACGAGCCAGTGCTTCAAAGGTACGTCGTTTTTATCACCAGGAAGATAACTTCAAAACTGTGGTTTTCATTGTCATGCACCAAAGAACTGGAATGCACCAGTCGTAGTTTTTAATTGAAGTTTAACAAAAGTTAATCTGATATGTGCTTTCCTTCTCTGAATTTGAATTTATCAAGGAGTTATTATACTGAAAACTGAGAATCCAGTAAAGGTGAGTATTTAGCAAGTAGGTTCACATTTTTGAAGATTTAAGAATACTAAGTGATTGGAATATACTTTCAGTAAAGGACCAGCAAGGTCATTTCATTTTCTGAGAAATATTTTATATGAGAATATGCATGAGATACCAGTTGCCGTGGGTGTCTGCTGAGGAGGTTGTATCATCTTTGGCAAGCATGCAGGCTGACGCACATGGCAACACTGCCTTGTCGTGACGACTCTTGATCACTCACAGAGGTCGGCCACACTTCTTGTCCCATTTCACTCTACAACAAGCCCAAGAGACAGATTAGATATTGTTATTATTTGAACTATAGGAAGGAAGAAACTGAGGCTTACGAAGGTTGGGTGATAGCCCCAGGTCCCAGGGTTACTCTAAAAGTGACAGTACATAAAAGCCTCTTGGTTATTAGAATAAACAATTTCAGTTCTATTGTGTTTGAGTGCTTTCAGGCACAGCAGCTTTCCTCCCTTTGCAAACAAGGTGGTTTTGTATGCAACCTTTAATTCGGTCGAGAAAATAAATGATAATTTAAGAGTTGGCATGGCACCATATTTATTAGCCCCTCTTCTTCTCTTCTTCCTACTCCCAAAATTCAGTTGAATAATTAGACATTCTTTCATTCATCAACTATTTATGGAGATACGTGTAATTTGTCATAGTATTTTAGGGCTAATGAGGTGATGGACACATTCTTTAAGGACATCTAGTTGAGAGATATTTTTTAGCACAGGAGAGATACTCAGTATTTCTTGAATGAAGGAATTTGTTAATAGATTGTTATTTATATTATAATTATATGTGTCACAAAGTAGAAGGGTGACACATCCAGAAGGGAGAGAATTAGAAAGGTGTTAGTATATAGAAAGACTGCTTTATATAATGTCAGTGCAGTGGGAATATTTTATTTTATTCAGTAGGCACCTACTACCATGTGACAATCAGTTGGAATGCAGCAATTAGTAGGCTCTTGCCCCTTTCCTCGTGGGGCATCTTACAGGAGGAAACATGTCAGAAAACTGGGCTTACTGAGCCTCTTCAGTATCAGTCAGGACCCATCAATTTTTACCTAATTATCACAAGTCAACAGGATATGGAATATAGACAAGGGGAAGGAAGATGGGGGAAAAAAGAGAACAAGCTATATTTTGACTTGGGCTGCAGATGTTCAGGAAACTTGTTCCTGATAGCAATGATTGGTATAGTGATTGTAGCTCCAGGATTACTAAATCTTCTTAAGTAAGTATACTATAGAAAAGTGGAGACAAGAAGAGAATTCATTCTCTGACTAACAATTCAGAACTAATATATTGCATACCCCCCTTTGTAAAACTCCCTGAGGGTGGAGGATCAAGTCATTCATCTTTGTCTCCTCAGTCCTTAACAAAGGTTGAATAAATGTTCATTGACAAAATGATGACATATTTGAAATTAATTGGTGTCTTGAAAAATTAATCTTGTTAGTGTCTTTATTTTTTTTCTAAATAACAGCTTTGAGATATACTTCACATACTATAAAATTCACCATTCTGAAGTATACATTTTACTGTTTATGGCATATTCATGGAGTTGTACAACTATCACCTCTATCTCATTTTTTAAAATTTTCAACACCCCATAAAGAGACCCCTTACCCGTTAGTAGTCATCGCTCATTCCTGCTGCCTTCCCATCCCCACCTCCCCACCCTTCAACCACCCTCTGCCCAAGCTCCTGGCAACCATTAATCTACTTTCTATCTCTGTGGATTTGCCTGTCCTGGACATTCCATGTAAATGGAGTTATATAATATATGGTCATTTGTAGCTGAGTGTTTTCAAGGTTCCTGCGTGTTACAGTATATATCATTACTGCTTGTCATTGTCAGATAAGATTCCATTATATGGATATTCTACATTTTGTTTGTCCATTCATCAGCTTATGTACAGTTGGGTTATTTCCACTTTTCAGCTATTAAGAATAATGCTGCTATGAATATGTGTGTAGAAGTGTTTGTGTGGGCACATGTTTTCAATTCTCTTGAGTATATACCGAGGAGTGGGTCAGATGGAGACTCTATAACATTTTGAGGAAGTGCCAAACTGTTTTCCAAAGTGGCTGCAGCATTTTACAATCTTAATAGCAATGTATGAGTGTTCCAATTTTTCCTCCTCCTTGCCAACGCTTGTTATTGTCTGCGTTGTTTTATTTTTTTAATTTAAAAATTATAGCCATTCTAGTGGATAGGAAGTAGTATCTTGTGGTTTTGATTTGCATTTCCCTAATGATTAATGATATTGAGCATCTTTTGATGTGTTATTTATTTATCTTCTTTGGAGAAATGTCTGTTCAAATACTTTGCCAATTTTTAAAAATTGGGTTGTTTGCCTTTTATTGTTCATTTGTAAATTCTATATTCTGGATACAAGTCCCTTATCAGATAGATGATTTGTAAATATTTTCTTCCATTCTCTGGGTTGTCTTTTTAGTTTCTTGATGGTGTCCTTTGAGGAACAAAATTATCAATTTTGATGAAGTCCAATTTATCTTTTCTTTCTTTTGTTGCTTATGTTTTTGGTGTCATTTTTAAGAAACCCAATGTTGCCTAACCCAAAGTCATGAAGATTTATTCCTATGTTTTCTTCTAAGATTTTTTTGGTTTTAGCTCATCTGTTTAGATGGGGGTTTATTTTGAGTAAGTTTGGTATATGGTGTAAGATACAGGCCCAACTTCATTCTCTTGCATATTGGACCAGCATCATTTATTGAAAAGACTATTTTTCCCCCATGGAATTTTCACACACTTGTTGGAAGTGTTTAATCTTAAAATCAGAATATATTTATGCAGCTTCTCATCTGTTAGATTCAGGATAATAAATTCTCACCAGGTAACTGAGAAAAAAGTTGTTTCTTCCCTGAGTCCTAGCCAGGCTGTTACATTGTTGAAGGCCCACTCAATTTTTCATTAACATTTTTTAAACAAGTAAGGATTGAGTGCCTACCAAGTACTTTTTTGGCATTTCAGATATTACAGTGAACAAGAACATTTTATTGTAGGGAGACAGACAATAAATAAGTAAACAAATAAGTATCTGAATAAGGTAATTTCAGATAATAAGTGATGTGAAGAAAATAAAATAGGCCCATGGGACAAAGAATGACTGGATGGGAGGCTACTCTCAGGATGACCATGGAGAGCCCCTGTGAGAAACCGTTGACAAAGAGCCAGCCTGTCCTACAGAAGCCCTAATCTGGGAGTCAGACGGGCCTGTTCAAGGAGCAGAGAGAAGACCACTGTGCTCAGGTGAGGCGGTGAGCTGGGAGAACAGCTTTGATAACAAAGTGGGAGAGGCCATCCGGGAGCAGATCACACAGGCTTTGTGAAGGGGCCCTGCAAGCCTGGGTGGGAGACAGGATTTTGTATTAATGGAAGAGACAAGCCACGAGAGGTGTTAAGCAGCGGGGAATATGAGAATGGATTTTCGGAGTGGAAAGTTTTCCCAACAGAGAAACCAGTTAGGGGACAGTCACATAGTCCGAGAAAGTAGAGTTGTCTTCCTGGGCCAGATTGGTGAGAATGATGCAAGGAGAGGACAGTTAAGATATGTTTTGGGAGCAGAGCTATCGGGACTGGTGATGGATTGGATGTAGTGGAAACTAAGGAAAGCGAGCACTTGGGAATCACTTGTAGGTTTGGGTTTCAGCCATTGCATAGATGGTGGTGGTGCTTTTGAATGAGGCGAGGGATGCTGGGGTGAAGGGCGCAGTTTTTAAGAGGGGAGTTTTAGAGATAAGTGTAACTGTTCAGTAGACAATTAGATACATGAACTCAGGGGAGAGGGCAGGGTTAGAGATGTGGGGACCACACTTTTCCAAGCTATCAGGTTGGCTTTCATCCAGGGCATGGGTGAAGCTCAGGGCTGAACTTCTGGTCCAGGAGGGCGTGTGTCAGAAAGTCCCAGAGAAGAGGAGTGCTGCACCCTGGCACATGCTGCTGAGAGAGTGAGTAGAGGAGGATGGAGAGCTGACCCTCATAGTCAGCAGGTGATGGCCAGGGGTTACTTTATATAAGCCATTTCAGTAAGTGCAGTGACAAAAGCATAATTGAAGTGAGTTGAAGGCAAAATGGGAGTCGAGAAAGTTAAGACTGTAAGTGTAGGCCACTCTTTGTAGACATTTTGTGAATGGGAAGCAGGGAAAAATAGGGCAGGAGCTGGAGGGGAATAGTAGATAGGCAATATTAAACCATATTTCTTTGCTCATGGAAATAATTCAATGGTAATGGAGAGGTTGATCATGTAGCAAGAGGTGGCAATTGCCAGAGTTAGGACGTTGAAAGAATGAGAGGGAATGCCATCCTGAGGCCTATTGGAGGGAACCTGAGGGTGGAGGCCCAGATACAGACTTGATGGAAGATGGAGGAGTGTCAATCTGATTGCTTGCTAGATGGTAATTGGTTTTGGAAGCCTTGCATGGCTCTGAAATTGCAGTAGCTACAGTATGATGTGAAATTATAGTTTACAAATTTCCTTGCTCTTTCCTTTGTTTAGAAAGCATCTGTTAGGGCTGGATTGAAGCATATCAGAAATGGTATTGCTTAGGATCTCTTTCCATTAAGCTTTGTTGTATCTCTCACAAATAGAATGCATCAGTTCTTCCTATGTTCACAGTTATACATTTATTCATACCTGGCATGCTATATAATTAGGCAAATTAAATCACCATTTATTTTGCCCTTTTCCAGCATTATATTATAAATTCCCTGCGGGGGGAACACTTCCTCCCTCCCTCCCTCCATCCCTCCTTCCATTTTTAATTTGACTCAGTATTGCCTCCACCCCTAATCTTTACCTGTCTGTCTCTCCCCACTCCTTTGTAAGCTTCTTGAAGCCAGGGGGCTTTCTCTATTTTTTTTTTTTTTTTAGTCATTAATATCACCTACCCTAGATGAATATCAAAGCAGTCAAGTTAGTGTTTATTGAACTATGTTTAGTAGAAAAATTCCATAAAGTTAAATAATAATCTATATTATAGTTTAATCTATCTTGGAACATACTATTCACTGAAAAATCATAAAAAGATATTTTTAAAATGTAGAGAATATCCAGAGAAGATAATTTTTAAAATCTTCTGTAAAGAAAAGAATAAAAGTTTGGATATTTTTATCATCAAGATTAAAAGTAAGTTGAGATTTGAGTACAATGGTAGTTTTCAGTTATTTGAAGATTGTTTTTGGAATTTTAAAAATATAAATAAAGATACTAATTTTTAAAACTTCTTCATGGTATTCCAAAACTGAATAAGAACAAATTAAGTTTTATTATTTGGGAGACTGGCTTGATCCTATAAGTAGTATAAGCTATAAGAGGCCTCTAAAAGAAATTATGGAATTTCATTGTTGGGAATTTTAGAAAATAGGAAAAACTTCTGTTTCTAGATTATTAGTTTAAATTTGGTTATTAAGCCATAGGATTTAATGAGTTCATTACTTTCAAACCCACTATTATCTGATTTTTATCATAAAAAATATTACTTACTTTTGAGAATTCTTGAATACAAATAGCACCTTAGCTTTGGGTCGGGTCTCAAAATATGGACCGTTTTCACGTGCATTAACTCATTGGACCTTCAACGCAGGTTTTAATAGTTCTGTACCAGCCATTTACTAAGGAAAGTTATACAAAACCTGGCCCTTACTCTCAAGAAGATTACAGTCCAGTGCGTAGAAACTAACAAAATAAATGAGCTCACTACGGTGTTACCGGTGCCGTGAAGACAGCAGGAATGGAATCTAGTGGAGAGCAAAGGAGGAAGAGGGGAGTTCCGGTGGGAGAGTGGGGAAGGCCTTTCACAGGTGATTAAATACCAACAAAGGCTTGATAGAGCCCTGGGCATCCACCAAGGAGGTGGTGGCCAGGAGGGAAGGCCGTTCCAGGGGAAGGCACAGCCAGAGCGAAGTCATGGGCAGGAGCCAGCCTTGCTGCCTGGGGACTTCCACACAGTTTGGTGAAGCCAGAAATAGGGGGCAGAGCGATACATTTGGAAAGGTTGTTAGTTGTTAGACCATACAAAGCTTTTTATGTCATACTAAAAAGTATGGACTTTATCTAGTGGGGCATTGCTGAGCTTTAATGATGGGTGTTGAGGCACAATTTTGTGGTGAAATTAGCATTTTAGAAAAATCATCCTGGTAGCAGTACAAGAATAAATAGGGAGAAAGCAGACGAGAAATAAGAAACAAATTGGGAGACCGTCTCCATTTGCGAGGGGCGAGGAAGGCTGACCCAGAGCGCCGACTGTAGAGAAGGAGTAGGCGCAGGTGCACGGCAGCTGGGGACTGAGCCCTTGCCAGGCAGAGGGAGCATTCTGAGGTGGTTCCCAGCTCTCAGGCCTGGGCAACTCGGTGGAGGGTGACAGCTGTCCCTCAGGAAGTAAATAGTGAGGGAAAGGCTCACTTGGTTCTGAACTTCCTAATCAGAAGAGTTTTAGATTTAATTAGAGTTAAGAAGCATCAGCATAGAAGGCAGATAAAACCGTGGCACTGGATAGGGAGTGACTGAATATAGGAGAAGAATCAGGAGAAAATGGTTTCCCAGAAACAGAGGAGAATGATCGACAGCGTTGGGCATCAGAGGACTAAGTAAATCTGTGGAAGTTGTTCACTTGAAGCCCCGTGCTTTGAAGTTGAGTTTTAGTGTTCAGATGGAGGAAAGAGTCATTGTAGCCAGCTGAGGAGTAAAAGGCTTGAGGTATCTGGGTAGCAGCTGTGTGCTGTTTC